>JANHZT010004461.1:41306-58786 GCA_032468215.1 Stegonotus admiraltiensis | reverse complement strand
TGCGGGCCAACATTATTTAATTGTCTTTTAAGTGATTTTTAATTTTTGTATGTTTTCTTTTATTTTGGCTGTTCACCACCCTGAGTCCTGCCGGAGAAGGGTGGTATAAAAATTAAATAAAATAAATAAATAAATAAATAAATAAATAAATAAATAAATAAATAAAGCAAAACCACTAAAACAGCAAATATAATACAAGCGTTGAAATTCTTATTAAAATCCATGGAATCAACCAACTTAATTATTTTATTTTATTTCTGTCAGAAAAACAAACACATTTCTGCTAACAGTATATTTAATAATTACAATTATTGGCCACCTCAGAAGTTTAAATGGTTTAAACATTGATCAGTTATATAGATTATGAATGGAAATTTGGGAGATTCCTGATGTTGGTAGGGTATACAAGGGAAATCTCATGCAATCAGTGCCTTTGCATCCCAGTATTTATGTCATTGAAAGAGTTACCCCAGCTGCAAAAGAGTCATCCATAAAAACAATGGTTCCCACAAAGCTAGGGTAACACACAAAGGGCCCCCTATTCCAGCTGCATTTACATTAGAGAAATTGATCCATATCAAGTATACAATATATATTACATGATTGACTGCCCACTAATCTTTTCACAGGAGAATTCTAAATAGCCATTGTTTGCATTATGATTCACCCCAAAGCATTAAAAATAGGGACAGTTGTCGTTTTTTTCTGTTTTGCTCCTCTTCTGTAATTCAACACTAGGGTTAGCATCATTGTACATTTAGAAGAAATTGTTAGAGATGCATTCTCACAAGCAGCAGTACAGATAAGGTAGTAAGACAAAGGAAATATAGAAGCAGAAACTAAAAAGAAGAATAAGATAAAGCATGCAGAATAGTCCAGATTTCTTTCTAATGCTTTGCCATCAGTGGCCCAGGGTTGATGTTTACATTTCTGTATTTTCTTTTTTGTACCGAAAAGTGTGTTGCATCTCTGAGTGATGTGTGCATTTCTCCACCTGTTGTGTGTCTGTTCATGTGAATATCTACACATGGGGAATCAAGAGGTATGTGTAACGCTGGAAAGGAGGGCTGGGAGGAAGGAGTGTGAGCAGTGTAGAACTGAGCAGTTGCCAACATGCTGAACTACTTCCCCAATATCAGGATTCTAAACCTTTTGCCATCATAACAATCTTTAGTGAAATCTTCATATACATCTCTCTCCAAAATCTAAATACAAATTAACAGTGAAAAAAAATACAATGAAAACTTTGGGAGAGGTGGATTTACAACTAAACTACACCTTTCCTGGACTCTGTCTGTACCTCCCCAAGGGTGAAACACCCCACAAGAAGAGAAACCCTGCCTATGTGGATGCATAAGAATGTTTTGGATTTAATATGAAAAAAGAATAATATACATCATTTTACATATAATAACTGCAGCAAGGATAGCTTTCGCACAACGCTGGACAAATACAAACATACCTTACGAAGGCTTAGTAATTAAAAAAAATATTTGATTGTGCAGAAATGGACAAGTTGACAATTGAACTGAAAGGACAAATAGATTTGGAATAGGACGCAATATGGGAGAAGTGGTACGACTAGACTGAGAACAGAAAAATGGAAAAGAAATAAACAAAATAGAAGTAGAATTAAAATGTATAGTAAAAATGTATAGAATGTATTTGAATTGGAATGTTATGCTATGTAAATGGTCACAGTTATGCAAAAGATACTTATGCAAAACTTGAATTCCTCATACACTGTATCTCACATCAGAATGAAATTGCGATTTTGCTTTTAGCATCCATTAATTTTTTTAAAAAAATTATTGATTCAACAAGGTGATGTAGACTGACAAATGAAACATCATGAAATGGTTTTTTAAAAAACTTGTTAAAACAGAAAAACAATAAAATATTTAATTAAAGGTGCAGATTTCAAATTATTGTTTCCATTTATTTTAAAGTCTATGGGTTTTTAGATAGTGTATGTGTGAACATGTATTTAAATGTGTATATATTTATGCAGATGTGTATATACATACACACACACATAACAGGGAGAGCTTCTTAATCTTTAAACATGGGCATCTCTTCTTAACTTTTACTTATGGTTATCTCTTTATTCCTAAAGCTTGATTAGGGAACTAAAAATCTTTATGCTTGAGGGAGTGAGGAAAATAAAAACCTTTCAATACACATGTCTTATGTGCAAAGACACAATACCATAATTTTTTCCACAGTTAGCACATCCCAAACAGGAATCAACACTTTTAAAAATTGTTCATACAGGTATTCAGTTGATTCCTATGTATCCATTCCATCTTAATGAATTCCCTTTGTCTATATCTATAAGCATCATGTAATTATACCTTCCATGTGTTTATTTAAATAAATAGAGATCCAAGAAAGGGATTGGAGAGCCAATCATCATATTGCAATTATGAATTACTTTAGAGAAGAACAATAAGCTCTCCAATCATCAGATGAAACGGAATCAAAGGCAGCTTTTTAGAAAAGTTTGAGTTGAGTGTGTAATATATATAGGCTTGTACTTTCTTGTCTTTTAGAACACCTAGGGCTTTAATACTATGTGTCAGCAAAAATAATATGCAAGGAATTTTGCCTCTGGCATCAGTTATGTAAACAAAGCAAGATGATGCAAAACCATACTTAGCCACAAATCAAATTTCCCTGCATATTGAGGTATTGGCTACTGTGTGAAGACTGCATATAGCTCATCTAAATTTGTAAAACTTCATAATCTACAAAGAATTTTTATGTACTTAGCAACATCTTATCTTGGGGCTGTTCATTCAAAATGAAAGCATATAATTAAAATAATTCTGAAAGATATCTTATATCTGCTTGAATCTCGTGTTTCTCTCCTCTTTTTTCCATGCCGGTAATGTTTCATTGATCTTCTATTCCTTAAACCATTGTTTAAGGAATAATAAGGAATAATAGCATAATGCTTTTAATATTTACTGTTTAAAAACCAGTTTGATTCTAATTTAAGATCGACTGAAAGTGAGAACAATCAACCAATGGAACAGTTTGCCTTCAGAAGTTGTGGGTGCTTCATCACTGGAGGCTTTCAAGAAGAGACTGGACTGCCCTCTGTCAGAAATGGTGTAGTGTTTCCTGCTTCAGCAGGGGGTTGGACTATATGACCTACAAGGTCCCTTCCAACTTTGTTATTCTGTTGTTGTTGTTATTATTATTAGCCAAATTATATTAAAGCATGAGTCGTTATTTATGGCATAATGAATGATAGGAAGGAATGATAGAAGGAATATATGAAGCTAGTTTGCTCTAATGTTTAAGGTACTAGGTAGATCTTTTGTAGAATTTTATAATGATGTACTGTGCTGATCATATTATAGTAATATATTGATTAGTACAGTAAACCAGTGGCTATTGATAATTATAAAGCATAAGGTAGCTTTTTTGCTTTCTTTTTCAGTTTGTTTGGGGGATATCATTTTCTAATTTTTAAAACTTAAGTATTGTTTTGTTAATTTTGTAAACATATTTTTTAATAAAAATAAATATAAAAAAGAAAAAGGAATTAGCTATGGATTGCCATAAGATTTTTAACCTTAAATCCATAATAATGTACTTAAGCAGCAGCCCCCAACCTTTCTGGCTCTGCGGACTGGCAGCACCAGTGGTGGCAGGGGAGCAGAGGGGATGGTTTCACACATGCGTGAGCGCTGCTAACACAAATAGAGTTTGCACTCTCGCATACGTGCCCACAACTTGTGTGGCCTAGTTCCCAATAGGCTGCCACCTGGTACTGGGCCACAGTCTGGGGACTGGGGAACCCTGTATCCACAAAACACCCACAATTTATTCTGAGTTTTCAAGAAAGACTAACAAACCCCTGTGTTCAGAGATGTCATATATGCTCAGAAAAAAATTATATATAGCCAAACATGATTTCAGCTAAGAGCTGCATCAGTTCTGCACAACAGGAAATACTCAGATTTTAAAGGAAGATCAGTGACCAGGTTGCAACCAAATATGGATGTAAAGGTTGTTGCAATTTGATTGGGTCAGAATGTAACAAAATAAATGTATGTCTTCCCTTTCATTGAATCAGTACATTGTGTCAAGTGGCAGCTTCCCATAGTCCCTATTCATTCATTCATTCATTCATTCATTCATTCATTCATTCATTCATTCATTCATCAAATGTATATATACGGGAGAATGCTTCTTACTTGGATAACAGATGGATCCTACTCCTGTGTTCCTAATAATTAATGGAGAAATCTGTGATTTATGCAAAATGTGACTGGAAATTGGCTTCCATCCACTTCTTATTGAAAGAAAAGGTAACAGCAAAAAAGGGAAAATTTTTATTACTGGCATCAGTGTGAATTTAGAAGTTCCATAGCAAAAAAATTAGATCAATGACTCTGTTTTTTTTCTATATGCACTTAGAACTACTTTTTGCTTGATTTCAAAACTTATATACAGCAAGAGTCCTCTAAGCAGAAAAACTACTTTGAAATAAATATTTTCCCTCCAAATCAATGAATATTTAGCTTTCAATATATGTTATTAAAGAAATTATAATGAAGATAACAATAGCACAGTTCATTGGTCTTAGAAATGTCTTGAAAATAAAACCAGGGAAATAACTGTTTCAGCAACATTTCAGCAACATCAAAACTCCAAATTTTTATCCAAATTAGAAGCAGCTGTTGGTCGCTATCATTTTCCCTAAAAGTACCAGGTCAAATTCTTTATAAAAACATGTTTAGCTAGACCATTGACATGACGTAAGAACTGAAATCTACTGCAACAATGCTGATTGTTTACAGATCAATAAATACGCTCTAGTTCTTAAAGTATATTTTTCCAAGACTATGTGTTAGTCACATCATGAAAGAAATGGAATTTCGAATAGAAAGTTCTGTATGCATCACTAGCTAGATCACATACCTTTATCACATGATGCTTTTCATGCAGGATAGGTATCTTAAACATTTGACACCAATAGGTTGTGTCTTGTTCTGGTATCGCCACCTGTCTTAATAAAATGGAAAGAAAAGACTAATATAATAGGAAGTTTGTTTTTCCTCCAGACAATTCAGCATACAGTTCTGTCCCTCTTACACTGATACTTAACCCAAGTAACTTACGTTTTGGTTTGCCAAGTCAAAATATGGCAGGGAGGGAGGGATTATAGCATTCTTCTCAGGATTCAATAAACGGAGACTCTTTGTTCCACGATTAGAACCATGGTAATTCTGACCTCCGTATTTGAAGTCTTTGTCATGATAGGCCCATATTACTCGTACTGTGCTTTCCTGGAAAAAAGGAAAGCTGCTTCTGAGTTATGTAAATAGAAATCTAATCATAGCCAACTGAATATATTTTCCATCTTGCAAAGGTTTGGGGAGCATATGACCCTCCAGATATTGCAAAATTAGAATTGCTTGTAGTTGCTATCAGCATGACCAAAGTTGAAGAACACTGGTTCAGAGGTTCAGAAACCTCTGATGGGTCACATGTTTCAAATACTACTGATCATACTTCTATATCAATACACATTGTAAATGTATATTGTTTCAAACCTGAATGATATTATTATTTCCCCGTTTTAATTTTACAATTTGCTTTTTGCTATTTTTATTGTAAACTATTTTGATACAAAAGTAATTTCTCCTTAGGTAACCTTCCATTTGGTTTACTATAGCATAATCTACACAGGCTAGTATGGCTGTGAGGCTGTTATCTAGAACAGACTTCAAAGACCCTGTAACTTTTGTTCTTAACTTGCCACATCGTCTATATATTCAAATTCTGTCCCAGAAAGTTCCTCAGCCCTCAGCCCAGATCCCTTGTCCAGTTGTTTCCAACTCTAGTGGACTGTGCTCATCTCCAATTTACCAATTTATCTATTCACATTTGCATGCTTTTGAACTTCTAGGTGGGCAGGAACTGGGGTAAAAACAGGAGCTTACCTCCTGTTTTTACAGTGCTCGAGTTTCAAATCTGGGTTGTCAGCTTTTCAGCTGGCAAGCTCGGTGTCTTTAACCACTGAGCCATCGTACCCCCACAACTGAATAAACTGTCACTGAATTACAGATCAGAAGAGACACTTAAATTGTATCTACCCTAATCAGTACATACAGCAATACAGACTGTTTATTATGGCATAATCAGCATAATGATTAGACTGAGAACGAGAAGCTAATATTTAAGCTCTCTTCTTCATTCTTTTTTTCTAATTTAGATTCATCATTAGGTTTAGCATTTCCCTTTACCGTTAGACTCTTGTCGTTTGGGTCACAAGTGTGAAGCTGCCGGCTGAAAGCTAGTATTGTGTGAGTATTATTTTCCATAGCATACTCCAGATGGTAATCCTGCTGAGAATCTTTTTTCAGTACCCTGTCTGCATTTGTGAAGCAATCCTGTTGAAGATAGAAATCAAAACATTATCCTGCTGCTCTTCTTTTTAAATGTTCTGAACTCCACAACCTTTTCAATTTTGTGGGAAAGAATGTATAAAGAATGTGTTGTAATTCTCCAAATAAATATTTTACATTAACCAATGAGTGAAAATCTAATTATTTTTTTAATCTACCTTTTTGAATATAATTAACATTGCATAAATTCCACATTCAATAAGTGTGATATAATAAAAGACCCTTACCTAAAAAGATATCTATTTTTCAACTGTAAGGGTATTAGTGGACTTAGCAAACATATATTTGAAAAAAATATGATCCTCAAGAACAAATTGTAAAAATAGTGTATCTCTGCATTACACACTTTCAACATGACTTCATAGTGATTTTCTCTGGCTACTATATAATATATGCACTATTTGTGTGTGTGTACTTTTTTACTGTTTTTCCCTATTGGGTGGTGGGTAAAATCAAGAAATATGATATTTCTACTGTAACTCTAAATCCATTTTCTTAGTTCCCATGCACTTATTTATAAGGGAATAAGCATACCACTTATCGTGATCCTAATATATACTCTCTAGAGAGGAAACATTAAAATGGAATATGATATTGTATACCCCCTCATTTTGTCAAACTATAGAAATGTTTTAGAGAGTCTCCCTGCTGTTTCAAGGACAGATTATCCTAGTCCTCATTGTAGCAAAAGATGATATTAGGAATAAGCTGCGTTAATAATGTACTATCGTTAACCTCTTCACCTCTGAATTCTGTGTTATAAAGTGCAGCTGCTTTTTTGGCCATCCAGTTCAACACAATTTCAGCAACTCTTGTGATTGCTATTCCAAAACACATTCCATTGAGATGAGGATGATAACATTGCTTATGTTCTTTCCAAGAGTTTTCTAAGAACTTTATGCAATTGTTTCTAGTTTGCATAGTGACCACACAGAGACATAAAATTTGCAGATGCTTTAAGGAGGTGGCAAAGCTACCGTTTAAAGGAGTGTTTTCTTTTTAACAGAAATTTGAGTAAAATTAAAATATATCTTTTTAAAATTTTTTAGAAATAAATAAAAGGATACTGCTGCAAATGTCTCCACTTCCAAAGCTTTTAAGCTACAGTGAGTGGAAGACAAGAATAGATAGGCAAGATCAATCCCAAAAATCAACAGAATGGAAATCTATGGGCAAAATGAAATTTCTAGCAGCCCTTTGTGGTAAGGAACTTATTTTAGCAAATGTATTGCAGGCTTGTTTTTATAAATAATAACGTTACATCATACTATCTGTAGTAATCAGCAGGTATATGACACCACTGGTAGAACTTCAGAGACACAACTGTTTGTTTTTGTTTGAAATTTAGTTACTTCCCTGATAAGCAACCAATTTGTTACATGATCTATCTACCTGTAATTAGGCAAAAACTCCGTTTACATATTATCTTGAATGGAATATTTATTGACACCACCATTTTGGTGCTCAATAACATGGGTCCATACATGGAAACCTGGGTCACTGCATTCCAAGTATTTCGAACAATTCTCATTCATTGCAGTCCTCATTTTATAGGCAGGAAGATAAAACATCTGGAAGACATTGGGCTGTCTATTTTGCAAGTCGGCTATCTCTATTATGGTAAAGTTAACATGTTGTGTAGCAGTTATTGAAATCAACCTATATACACACATTCACATACAATCACACCCTACTATAGGCAATTCTAGGCTGCTGGATAGAATGAATGAATCCGATACGTTTCATTCAATAGAAGTCATTTAGAAATTGCAGGAATACACAGTAAGATGATTTTACAGATCATAAAAATTCTGGTGTATAATTTCTTATAGATGAAGGCATTGAGGCTGAATTGCTTCTCACATGCTGTGACCCTGCACTTGTTCTCTTAAAAAGGATTTGCAGTTGATATGGTTTCTGATTACTGCTATACAAAATGGCAGGGAGTAATTTCTTAAGGATGTAGCAAAAAGATGCAAATAAGTTTTATTTTAGCCCTAAAAAAAGGAGAGCACAGCTGCACAAGAAACCTTGAGAAAAAAAAATGACAGCTGTCTTCATAGGCCTGAACAGGTGTTTATACAGAGAAGTAATCCTCTATATCCATGCAACCTACAGTAGATTTTGCCTTCTTTTAACAATGAAGTCTAACTAATAAATAAATGAAGTCAGTAATAAGAAAATACTGTTTAGGGCTATCTAGCATAAAAGCTTACCAAGTTTATCTGAGACCTTGATTAAAGCAATTGTATGCTGCATGCAAGCCTTTATGCTAGCAACATTTTAATTATTGGACTGGTACAGTGGCTGCTATGTTGGATATGGAACAGTGGTGGATTGCCCCCAGTTCGGACCAGCTCACAAGAACCGATAGTAAAACTGGCAGGAGGCCCTGCTCACTGCCCCGGATGTCATCATCAGCGATCTGCGCATGCGCAGAAGCTTCTGCACATGCACAGAAGCAAGGCACGTGCGCGATCGCGTTGTGAACCGGTAGTAAAGGTAAGTAGAACCCACCCCTGGTATGGAAGTAAGAAACCTTTATGAATGTAAAGAAATCTATGTAGCATCATACCATCCTCTATCTCTGTAAATCAGCATTCTTTTTTGCATTGGTGAAGCAGATGTAGATCCTATTACTGTAAGCTCATAGCAGGGTGTAAACTGAAATGCCCCTTTCTCTTGTTTTCCAGCAATTGGTGAGTAACTCTGGTATCAGTAGTTATTTTTAGCTTCCACAACTTGCAGCCCATAGTGTATTGTATTTCCATGAATATAAGCGAATGTCTATGAAGATTCTCAATCATCCAGATTATGTTGTCCCAAAGATGCTTTTCAAAAGGCAACTGGACTTTCTTGATTTTTTTCTCCCTTGGAAACATTTTGCTTCTCATCCAAGGAGCTTCTTCAGTTCAGTTCTTCAAAACTGAAGAAGCTTCTTGGATGAGAAGTAAAGCATTTTCGTGAATATAAACCCATTTTAACGTTATTCAAAGTTAAACCTCACTGTATAATCTGGCAATAAATTCCATATTTAAAGCACTTACAGAAATGTAAAATAATTTATTTTATTTATTGGGAATCTTCCATTCAGTTTCGTATGTTTTTACATTCCAGTATTTTAAATCAGACTGTGTATGCCAACTTTCTCCACATTATGCAAAATTGTATGTATCTTACCTATCCAAAATTTTTTTAAAAAAAATAAAGTACTAAAAGGTTTTGAGAATGTAGGATTTCTAACAGAGCTAAATGTCCATTAAATGGCTACTGGGATTTTACACATTCAAGAAACTACTAAAAATATAAATAATATATGTAAAATATAAATGGAATGTATGTAATTATGACAAAATCTGCATACTTTCTTCATACTGATTCATCAAACAACACACTGTTCATTCAGGGAAAATCCAAATTGTGGGTTGGAGACTGAATGAAAAATTAATCCCATCAAAAACCTATTTGTTGTAGTGAAAATTCTTTGGGCATGATCCAGAGCTTCAGGTGGTGGTAGTGACTGAAGCGCACCCATGTCGTCTATTCCATGAGACTAGAAACCTAGTCAAGTAGAAGTATTTGTTTATTTATTTTATTCAATTCTACATCACCCATCTTATCTAAGCAACACTGGGCAGTTTACAACAACATACAATATGCTTTAATTACTTCTTGTTTCAGTTGTTACAATGCATTCTACATATGGCTGCTTCTGAAAAAATATTCAAAAATTCCAGTTTGCCCAAAATGCAGCAATTTTTGTGCTAACTATAAATTTCATATGGGGAAAATAAATGACCTCAATTGCACTGACTTCCAATTTGTTGCCAGATAGAATACAAAAGTCAAGGTGTCTCTAGTTGATCTTGATAGTTTAAGATTAACAGATTAACAGAGTTGGAAGGGACCTTGTAGGTCATGTAGTCCAACCCCCATCCAAGCAGGAGACCCCATACCATTTCTGACAGATGGCAGTCCAGACTCTTCTTGAAAGCTTCCAGTGATGAAGCTCTCACAACTTCTGAAGGCAAGCTGTTACATTGGTTGATTGCTCTCACTGTCAGAAAATTTCTCCTTATTTCCAGGTTGAATCTCTCCTTGTTCAGTTTCCATCCATTGTCTGGCCTTCAGGTGCTTTGGAAAATAGCTTGACCCTCTCCTCTCTGTGACAGCCCCTCAAATATTGGAACACTATCATGTCACCCCTGGGCCTTCTAGACTGGCCATGCCCAGTTCTTGCAACCATTCTTCATTATGTTTTAGCTTCCAGGCACCTAATCATCTTTGTTGCTCTTCTCTGCACTCTTTCTAGAGTCTCAACAATTTTTTTTATAGTGTGGTGACCAAAACTGGATGCAGTATTCTAGGTGTGGTCTTACTAAGGCTTTACAGAGTGGTAACCTCACTTGATCTTGATTGTATCCCCTGTGTTAATGCAACTTTTATTGTCCTTTTCCTAGACTAATCCTAGAGACCTGATCTTTCTGGATATACCAATTTCTATACCAATCTGGTCAGCTTAGTTTTTCACGATCAATCAAGAAAACTCTGTCTATATGTCTCTATGTAAATTACCAGAAGTGAACCTCAACCCAAAAGCAATTTTACATTACTTGCATTAAATAGTATTTGTGGTGATGACATTTAAAGCACTGAAACATCTAAGAGCCGAATATTTGAAAGGCTGCTTCTTATTTATGAATTGGCTCTTGTTTGCTCAACTTCTGAATCAACTTGTTTAAAGCTATGGAACAGGTCTTTTGGTACCAGCATTTAAATGTGAAATCTGTTAAGTGAAAAGCAGTTTTCATGTCTTCCTTAACAACTTTCTGGAGGTTGGTAAAGAGTTTCCTTTCTGGCATACGTTCAGTCTATAATCTCTCTAATTAAGGCTCTTTTTAATATATTTTTTGTTTTTCAAATATTTTTGTTTTGCTTCTATAATTTACAATAAGACTGATAGAAATCTGTGGAGAATAAATGGTGATATTCAGAGTTTCATTTTACATTTTTCCTAATAATCCTCAATTCAGAATTTGCCATTTAATTACACATTAGATTGATTTTTCACTGAGCAATCCAAATTATTTTCTCTCATTAGTTACTAACAAACTACACTTCTAGCAAGTATTTTCCAAAGTGGACATCATTTGCTGACTCTGGATGTCATCATTTTGAAAGATTCTTTGGAAGTTTTCCACTGAAAACTTCCAAAGAAAACTTAAAACACCCTTCATTATTTTATTTCAATGTTACATTAATTTTGTTTTAATGAGACAAGATTATTTGTTATTGATTCACTATTCATGAATAGTTAATTATCCTGATTAGAACTATATGAATGAAAACATAAAGATTTAAGCCCATGATATTTATTTGATTATTTTATTAAAATATTTTGATAGAAAAAAAGCCTGGCCTCTAATAATAGATTAGCAGATAACTTTTAAGATAATCTATGTCTATATGAGTTACATAATACTGACATTTTCTTACACAACAAAAGTTAGTTTAATGGACCTAAAGAAGGAAAATGTGACCAATAAATCTGAGTTTACATCATTGATGTTGTTTTTTTTAAGTTTCATTTTGCATCATTTTACATAAATGATGTAAATTGATGCAAATAATATAAATTAAATCAATTGCCTTGGCAGAGTTTGGAAATCAGTTGGGCCATAACCGCTTAGACATGATCAGACAAAATAAATAATGAAAAGTCTTTTTCTATTTTTAGCGTAACAATATGCAGCAGACTGACTTTTTCTGCCAGTTAATTATGCAAATAGAATTCAGCTAAGGTATGCAAATAGAGCTTTACTTTCTGCTTCCTTCTGTGTTCAAAGGAATGTAGCAAATCGCCTTGTGGCCTAATTGCTCTACTACTATGAAATTAACTTTCTCCTCTGCAACATTATTGCTTCTGTTAACATGACAGCCAAGCTTAAAATGTAGCTGCAACTATGTTCCCCAAAGAGTTAATCAAGGGCTTTAACTAAACTTAGCTGGCAGCCTTTCACAGCTACTACAACTGTGAAATTCAGACCTGCTTCTCGTCTTGGATATCTGCACTAAATAACAGAATTGTGTCTTCTTTTCACTCCAGATATCTCCACCAAGTAGATAGAATTGGGTCTTCTTCTCCCTATGAAAATCTGCACAGATTATATAGTGATCTTGCATCACCATGGAACATACAGTAGCTTTCTTCAGTAGTCTGGTATTCCTTAACTTTAACTTTGGTTACTGGTATTCCTTAACTTGATCTTTGGCGCACACGGGTGGCTCAGTGGCTAAGATGCTGAGCTTGTCAATCAAGAAAGGTCGGCGATTCGGTGGTTCGAATCCCTAGTATAGGTCTCCTGCATGAGCAGGGGACTGGACTAGATGACCTCCAAGATCCCTTCCAACTCTGTTACTGTTATCAGATGTTTTGCTTCTTCTCTGGTTGTGAATCCATTCAAGTTAGCTCATTTCCTCTCCCTCCATGAGCAACTTAGTGCATTACCCTCCTTTCTCCCAGCTCTCAGTCTCTCCCATAAATGTAGCTTGTATGTCTTGGAGAGAATAAATAGAATGGTAGATGTAGATACAGATACAGATTAACAGAGTTGGAAGGGACCTTGTAGGTCATCTAACCCAATCCCCCACCCAAGCAGGAGACCCTACACCATTTCTGACAAATTGCAGTCCAGACTCTTCTTGAAAGCTTCCAGTGATGAAGCTCCCACAACTTCTGAAGGCAAGCTGTTCCATTGATTAATTGTTCTCACTGTCAGAAATGTTGTTCTTATTTCTAGGTTGAATTTCTCCTTGATCAGCTTCCATCCACTATTCCTTCTCTGGCCTTGAGGTGCTTTGGAAAATAGCTTGACCCCCTTCTCTCTATGACAGCCCCTCAAATATTGGAACACTGCTATCATGTCACCCCTTCCATGCCCAGTTCCTGAAACCATTCATTGTATGTTTTAGCCTACAGTCCCATAATCATCTTAGTTCCTCTTCTCTGCATTCTTTTACATTTTCCATTCTGTTGTAAATCTTGGTTATTTCTGGGGTGAGATCTGAATACAAATTTTGTCATTACATCCAAAATCCACTACGTGGATGTCTGGAGAATCACAATTTTACTATTACAATATTACAAATATGAAATTCTATGTAATTCCAATATACAGTACATAGTGGGTAAGGGACTGATGCAGAGTATTGAATTGAATTGACAAGAAAAAGAATTGAGTGATTAAGGAATGTCATCATGTTTAGAAACATACAAGCTTGATACATTTAAATTAAGCAGAAGACAGGGTCTGCCTTTGCAGCCAAAATGCCCAAGATCTCTCACAGGTTACGAATGACCTGTGCATGCGCTGTATTTCATCTGTTCCTTAAACATCATGTGCAGGAAAGCATAACAAATGATGACTTCTTCCAGAAAGAGCCTTGCACTAGCAGAAAAAAGCCAATAGCTAAGCAGTGTTAACATGCCTTAGCTGGTGCTTGGCTGTAGATATTGCATGCCTTTGGGGAACACACTGAATTTTTAAGAATCTTTTTTTAACCTCACGCTAAGATGCCAGAAAAGATTCCTAAAGATACAGTGAGTTTCCCAAAGGCGTGCAGTATCTACAACCAAGCACCAGGTGATATTTAAAATGTGTGCCATTGTGACATTTCTCCTTGTTCTATCTTTCTGTTTCTTTGCTAAAAACTTTGTCAAGAGTATGTTTAAAAAACAGCAGAGTTCAATTCATGGCTTTTCACTATTTAAAATTTGATTACTCCTTAATAACATATCAAAATGATTTCCATGCGTATACTGTATTTGATAAGCAGATGTTCTTTATTTGGGGTACCAACAAACTAGTGAGTGTGATGAGTATAGCATTTTTCATATACTAATGAAGAGCTATTCACAAAATAATCCTCAAATGTATTTTTATGTTAGAGTTCAACAGAAGGCCCTTACAATGCAACCTTCTTAAATAAATCACACAAAAACCACATTCATAAAGAAGGATTACTCTCTGCAAAATGGATTCTGGGAGCTACAGTTAGGGATGCACAATTCCAGACCAAAAGAAAGAGGATTTGACAACAAAAGAGAAGGTTAAGAATGGAGCTGCAGAATGGAAACTCAAGGAGTGTGCAAGTAAGCCCTAAAGGCTTTTTAATAGTTAAAAAAAAAAGATGCAAAGGTTAGAGCTGCCTTGAGCATTCTTGTGGCAAGTAGTCTGTAAAAAATTTACTTTGGCAATATTGCATGCATAATATAACTACAAGCCTGAACAGATTGAGCAATTTCTCTGAGGCAGCACCCATATTTATCCAGCCAGCATCTTATATTTATCCAGCCAACATCTTTCCATCACTGCACTGTTGGGGGTTAGATTCTCCATACTTTAACATATTCACAATAACCTCACCAGTCTGCATCACATAATGACCTTAAAACGTGCTCCTGATTGGCCTTATACAGTACATCATTCTGTAAACTTTCATAGTATTTTCCTGTTTGCGCAGCTCTTGGGTTTTTCTTTGTTATACAGTTCACAAATCTATGAATCACATGTTTGACTGACTCCTGCTGTTTAAACATGGATCTTACACTTCCCAAGCAGTGCTAGGTTCCCACTCTGTAGTCCAGAATGCTGATCATTAATACATCACCCTCTGCTCACTCCCTCTCAGCCATATCTTTGAAGAATGTGTCAGCCCTTTGGAAAGATCCTTTTTGTGTTACAGTCTTTACAATGTAATTGCACCCTTCAACCTGATTGATCTATTTGCAGGAGGCAACAGAAGAATCCTTTAAGTTGTACTCTATCTTAGCAAATGTTAAAGCGGCAACCTCAGGTAGAATATACAGTAGTGACAACATGAACAGGCCCCCCAAAAGTATTATTTATGTTTTTATCAGAACCTTTGCTGATACTTAGAAAATAGATTTCTTTTAAAAGAACATTCTGGCTTGTTTATGTAATTGGTATGTATCTATTTGTGTTTCTATGTGTGCATCAACTACATTCTTCTTGTGTAGCAACTCATTATCTGGTCATAAATGACCAAAATTTACAGACACACATACACATTTATGTATTTATTTATTTATTTATATCCCACCTTTATTATTTTTATTGACAACTCAGGGCGGGAACATATATTCCTTCCTCCTCATGTTTCCCCTATAAAACCCTGTGAGGTGAATTGGGCTGAGAGAGAATGACTGGCTCAAAGTCACCCAGCTGGCTTTCATGTCTAAGGTGGGACCAGAACTCATGGTCTCCTGGCTTCTAGTCATATTTTTGTACTAACTGACTGCAATGAAAGAAAAAGTCTTGTCCTCTAGAACCAGCATGAACACTGGAAGGAAAACATTTTCTTCTATTAGTAAATGGAAGATCTTTTTATTATTATTATTATTTTATTCAAAAAGGTAACTTGCATCTCAGAAATATAAATTGGGCAACTCAGTGATATATTTTATTTCAGAATTGATATGACCTGCAATTACCCTGAGCCAGAGATCTGTCTTTTTTATTCTTCTGAAACAATGAAAGCACCACAGATATTGATGACATTATAAATAGCAATTGCAATTAGTTGCTTGACTTAAGGATAGTAATAAACATATAACTAACGAGAAAATGTGATTAAATATTTAAATAAAAAGACACTATAATCAATTCCTATTCTGAAAACATCTGGAAGCTTATTGTGAGCACTCAGTGCAGAGCTGAATCACTGAAGTAGATGGGCTGAAGAACCAAAATTCATTGCTGCATTGTATCAGTATCTGACTTTCAGATGACATTTCTAAGGAAACAGTATATATTTTCCTTTAAAAATTAATTTTTCACAAGTCTAGAATTTAGTTTCTATGCCATTGGTCTTTTTAAATGCTGTAGCTTTTGAAGAAGCTAGTACCTGATGGTTTGTTATTTGTTCAGTATTTTTAGGAATCATTAATACCACTCAAAATGAAGATAAATTTGCAGATACTAAACAGAAAAATTGATTCATTAATGCCAACTAATATACATCCTAATGCTGTCAGTCTAAGTTAGAATCGTCATTATAGAGCTAGATAGACAAAATGCTTGTCCAGGCGGTTCTACTTGTTCAATTTATGTTAGGATTTCTTGTGAGAATCTCACTTTTTAGAAGTATATCCAATCAACCAGCTCTTCTCACTTAAAACTATGAACAAAAATATGTATTTAATTACTGCATGGAGAAAATATCAATCAAAATACATAACCATGAAACAGTCTTTAAGGTAGGATTAAGTTAGTGTTAGTATGGTTCTCTCATTTTGATAGAATTTAGCTGCTGACTATAACCAAAGTTCATTGCACTAAGTATGGAATTGATCTGAAGTTGCATCTATATTTGCTACTTTTCTGCCTAGAGCCATTTAAATAAATACTTAGAGATTACATGGTACTTTATATTATGACCTAAAAACAGAGGTTGGACTAGATGATGTTTGTAGTTGATTCCAACTCCACAGCCACATGATTCTAAGAGATTAAATTATGCATTCATTCAGTCCACATATGTTTTTACCATATCGTTTATAAGTTTGAATGCTAATTAACTATTGAATGAGAAAGGCAGACATTATTCAATTAATTTGCCTTCGCCCTGGGGCCACTACCAGAGACTTGGCAAACAAGAGTATTTCAAATTGTTGTGCAAACACAAAGCACAAAGATTATTAACAATACTTATATTCTCCGTTAGTTCTGAGAACCTTGCACATGAAGATAAAATATGTATCAGCTAAATGCTGAAGTGTGTAATTCAAGATACTAAGATAAAGCTGAAATGCATCTTTACTGACTGAAAACATAAAAGGGACACAATTGTTGCCTGTCGATATGTGAAATGGACAGGAACCCTTCCCTTGTCATTGTGGCTTTACTAGGTGGCATGCTGGTCACTTTGCAATTAGACTTAGCGAAGTCTGAAAGGCACCAATGATACAAGGAAATGATAAAAGAAGTCAGTTATTATTGTTAAAAATGGCTTTCATTCTTTCTCTGGGACAAG
>JANHZT010004461.1:0-12219 GCA_032468215.1 Stegonotus admiraltiensis | reverse complement strand
CTGTCTTAGGAATTCTGGGAGTTGAAGTCCACAGGGTGTGAAAGAGCCAAGTTTGCCTACCACTGGGTTAAGGCATCGAGCTAGAAACCAAGAGATTAAGAGTTCTAGTCCTGCCTTAAGCACAGAGCCAGTTAGGTGACTTTGGATCAGTTACTTTCTCTCAACCCCAGGAAGATAGCATTGGCAAAACATTTCTGAAAAACCTTGCCAAGAAAACTTGTAGAGACTTGTCTGGCTAGTGTCTAAGAATCAGATATAATCGAACAGAAGAAAAAAAAATATGGAGAGAGTCTTAGGGTAAATATTTACTTAGGCAAATATATCATATAGCTGCACATTACACCGTGTTAACTATTCTATTCAGGTGTCTGTAAATCTCACACACACTGACAAAAATAAGGCTGAGTGTCTTCCTTTTTGGGCCCACCATGCCACTGTATTCAGATCTGACTTGATTTCTGGACATAACAAAATCTCTCAAATTATTATTTCCTCTTGTCTCAAACCAGTTATCTAATGTATAATTTCTTGCGATTACAGAAGATCTGGCATTTGACCAACTGTTATTGCATTTCCTAAATGGACTTTAGTAATGAATTGCACAGAAATGATATTAATACTGTACTTCATGCACTCTAAAACATATGTTGTAATGAGGAAAAAAAATGGTATCCTCTATTCCACTTCTTTTAATATCTTCCAGAATTAGTGCAAGTGTAGATTAATTAATTATACTTACTGATACCCTTGAACTGGCTCGAACTCTTGCTACAAATTCTCTCTCCTTTTCAGCAGCTTGCCTTTGGACCCGTTGGAAATTTGTAAGTGCTGTGGTGAACTCATTCACTAGTCGATCCTTTTGAATTCTTCTCTGTCGCTGAACGAAGAAGGCAAACAAATACACTGTATAATTTCGCCGCCAACCAGTTCTTTAACTGATCTGCTGAAGTTTGGAGAATTTTAATTTTATACATTTCTACTATTCAAATTTGACAGGCCTCCACATATAGACTGGGTTCACATATCATACAATACTATTATATTCAGTGGTGGGATTCAGCCAGTTCGCACCACTTCGGGAGAACCGGTTGTTAACTTTCTGAGCTGTTTGGTGAACTGGTTGTTGGAAGAAATCATTAGGGAAGAGAACTGGTTGTTAAATTACTTGAATCCCACCACTGATTATATTACACTACAACGTAATGTGTGAACCCAGCAAAGAATTGTCCTATAGAATTCCATGTCTCATTCCAACGGAAATCAAATCCCTTCTTTAAAATGAATGTCAAAATTCATTTATAATTATAGTGGCTGAATGTTTAAAAATTCAGCCACTCTGACAAAGTATTCTGCAATCATCTTCCCCTAATTCTTTTTATGTAATTTTATAAAGTATATAATTTAAATAAGTATATGTATGTAAAAGTACATATATACAGTATGTTAATTTCAATTCAGTTTCTTCTGACTCATATGTCTGATCGATCTATCTATCTATCTATCTATCTATCTATCATCTATCTATTTATCTATCATCTAATCTAATCTAATCTAATCTAATCTAATCATTCAACAATCCAATTTAGATGGTCGCCCATTTCAATGAGCAACTTCAGGTGGTTAACAAAATTGAATTAAAATAAAAACAACTACAACATTATAAAAGTTAATAAAACAAAACCAGCCAAGAAGCGCAAAACCCAAATCATTAATATTTTGTACCTATTTGCAATTCTTTTTAATTTTGCGGAAAAAAATGTGTTCACTTTCATGCACATTCCCCACATACAAATTTTCTTCCATTCTTTTACAAGACTCCATTGCAAAACGTGGAATAATGGGGATATGTAGATATAATTATATTAAAGAGAATATAGAGAAGTGGAGATGAAGTTCACATTAAAATGCAAGTAAATAATTTTTTCACCATCATTATTTATGACAAGGTAGAGTGGTGCAATGGCCTAGAGGTGAAGCTCTCACCTCACAGTCAGGAGGCTGTGAGTTCGATCCTAGATAGAGGCAGATATTTTTCTCTCTGGGCACACTGAGGATATATCTGCTAAATAAAACTCTGCATTGGCGACAGGGAGGGCATCTGGCCATTAAAACTCCACCCCGCAAGGAATTATGGGGTTGTTAAATGATGATAATGATTATTTATGACAACTATTATTATAGTATATCTGGATAGTCATAAGTATAGTATAATTATTTAGTATAAGTATAAATGTTTAGACATTTAAATGGACATGGGGACAGCTATTAAGGGCTGCCAAACCAGTTCAAACAGACATGCATTTTGGGTAATTGTGACTTACCCAAAGGTATCCATATTCTGGTAGCTCCTATCCCAAACTACTTAGAATATTTATTAATCACATGTATATCCTGCCCTTTCTTTAGAACAGGGGTGTCACACTAGTAGCCTGCGGATCGGATGCGTCATGCACCGGCCAAACCCACCCCAGCTCCCTGAAGAGATTAAAAAAAAATTAAAATTAAAAAAAACATCATGATACATCACGTGACACAGTGGTGGGTTTCCAATTTTTTTACTACCGGTTCTGTGGGTGTGGCTTGGTGGGTGTGGCATGGTGGGCAGGACAGAGGAAGGATACTGTAAAATCTCCATTCCCACCCCACTCCAGGGGAAGGTTACTGCAAAATCCCTGTTTCCTCCCAATCAGCTGGGACTTGGGAGGCAGAGAATAGATGGGGGTGGGGCCAATCAGAATTTTTACAACCGGTAAATACTCAAAATTTCCACTATCGGTTCTCCAGAACTGGTCAGAACCTGCTGAAACCCACCTCTGATGTGACAGCAATGTGACACTGCGAGTTTGACACCCGTGCTTTAAAAGTTCAAGATGATGCATCTGGAGATTGCTTCTAATTGCTGCATCTGGGGGTAATTTGGGCAGAGAACTAACTAAAGTCATCAAGAAGAGGACTGACAAGTAGATAATTCAACCTGGGTTTCTTTGGCTCCAGTCCTTCTACCTTACGTACTACATCTGATAGGTAGGTAAATAGGAATGCAAGAGATATTCAAGAAGTCAGGGTCCCGTTGATTTTGGAAGTACATTTGGTGGGACCATGGTAATAGGACCTTTTCAGTGGTAGCTTCTTCTCTACGGAACATCAACAGCTCACCCTGTTGCTTTTTCCCCAAATCCTAAAAACATGGTTTTGTCTGTGGGCCTGGGGACCAAATAAAGAAGGAGCAATTGATTATTTGATTGTATTGCTGCTGCCATGGGGGTAAAGGTTATAGGAAGTTGTGGTGGCACAATGGTTAGAATACAGAATTGCAGAATGACTCTGCTCACTGCCAGGAGTTTGATCCAGACTGTGTCAGGGTTGACTTAGTCTTCCATCCTTCCGAGATCAGTAAAATGAGGATTCAGAGTGTTGGCAGCAATATGCTGACTCTGTAAATCCATTTAGAGGGGGCTGTAAAGCACTATGACATGGTATATAAGTCTAAGTGCTATTGCTATTATAGGTTTTTATGTTCTGGATTTTTATATGTTGTAAGCTGCCTGGAGTCAACTATGTGTGAGTTGGGTGGCGATATAAATTTGTTTTAACTAACCAATTAATTAGTTCACTGATGAGTTCACAATTCACTGATAAGTTGAACATCTGTTTCTAACACATGTGTGCTGGAGGGACTTAAATGAAAAAGTTTGAATAACCTAACTTCTCCTTTTTCAAAAGCATAGGAGGCTATTTACAGCCCAAACAAAATGAAACCAAATTTATGCTATATGTCTTTTACATAAAAATCCCCCAAGAGAATAGTTATCATGAGAGATGTGCAAAACATTTCAGCCACCTGTTTTGATCTCAGAATAATACATCCACATTTCAAGGGTTTAAGTCCAATCTCACATCTTTTTTTTTTAATGTGAAGATTTATTAAAATTCTTTCTCCAGCCTGGTCAAAGCAGTAGTTGGCAATTACTGCTATTAATTTAGGAAGGGCAGGATGAGGTGGAAGAGAATATGGAGAAGAAAGCAATGGGTTAAAAAATACCAAGAGAAAATGAAAGTACTTACACAAGAGTGTCTGCCAAGTAAATTATTGCTGTTTTGAAAAGGTTCTATGCTATAGGGAACTTAAGCCTGTATTCAGATAATGAACTGCAGTTAAAGCTCACAGGAGATGTGTTTTCTTGGGTGTTATTCTTGAAGTTAAGAAACAGTATCACACCACACACACACACACACACACAAATCATTTACATGTTCAAATAAGAACTTCATTTACAATATCACAATAAAGTTTGGGGAGGAGACATGCCAAACCTGATATCTGATCTTAGTAGGATAACATGGCTATTACAAACAAACAAAACGAAGCTGCATTTTTATGAAAACTTTTAAGAAAACATCTCACGGGAAAATTTTTTGAAAGTATATTTTGCGCATATCTGCCTGATTTGTTTTTCTGCAGGCAAGAAGAACTGCTAAGTGAAAACTGGCTGAGACGTTAGCTCTTCTGTCTTACTAATATGTCACCCCAGTAGTTCAGGAATTATTCAAAGAACTTAAAAATACTTCTTTGCTGAAAATTAAAGCCTTCAGCTCTACCAATAACGATTCTAATCTGAACAAACTGCTTTTTCGGTAGGTGACAGCAGACTTGTATTCCTCTGGTACTTCTGGGGATTTATTTTGATATTTTACAAACTGGTTTTAAAAATACACTACATTCATGGATATTTCAGCAACATTGTCTAGTAGCAGTCAGCATGGCCTGCCATTTCACCTTCTTTTGCAGCCTTTATCCTAAATTTAATTGGTATCTCTGAAAGAATTTCAAGATTTCTCCCATCAGAACAGAACCAATTAAAAGAAATTGATGGAACATTTCAATTTGGGTGTTTTATCCTAAACATTAAACAAGACATGTTTTTCATTTTGTGTGCTTCCTATCTACTAGGACGAAAAGTTCCTTCCTGAGGTAATTCTACAATTCCATAATGTGGCAAAAAGACCTTTCTCGAATGTACGCAGACACAGGGTATTCACTACACTAGTTGAAATTCAGGAATTTGGATGGATGTCACCAGGTATGGAAAATCTGCTGTTTCAGAAATTTGGACTAAGTACCCAGAATTTGGGGTTACTTTAATCTTTACCCTTATTTCTCTCATGTTTAACACACATTTGGTGAGAAGTACTCACCAAAAAAGGCAACTTTTAAAAACAGAGCTACTCTGGACCTTTTTAATTCACCAAGATAGCAACCTAGCCTACGTTTACAGGCTATGATATGAAGATAGTTCTAAATATTTGTTATAGTGTTATCATTAGACTGCTATGTTGCAAATGTTTTCTTTTGTAACCAGTCACAAAATTGCATATTCCAAATAAAATAGCAACAAATATTTGCTCCAAATTCAGCTTAGTGCCATATACCAATGAAGTAACAGATTAACAGAGCTTGAAGGGACCTTACAGGTCATCTACTCCAACCCCCTGCCGAAGCAGGAGACCCTACATGTGGCTCTACCTAAGATCGAACTCACAACCTCCTATGAGGCTAGAGTTCCAGCTCTAGGCCACTGGGTCTTGTAGTGCTTATATGCCAACTCCAAAAACTCACTGCAGTTCTGGGTATATTTTAGGCCCAATAAGATCAATATGATGATTGCACAATTTTACAGCCTGTCTTGTTACAATGATTATAATCAGCAGGCCAATTTATAATCCAAACAGTTCAGAAATATCTAGTTTCTTAATTATGACAAGTACACCAACTTCTTTTAATACGTTTTGCTGGATTTGCCTCAGGAATCAATGCTTCCAAGCACATATCACATATCACAGACTTAAAGAATAAGTCTTAAAGAACTTTATAAAAAACAAAATGTTTATACAAACACTACATTTCTATACCTGCTCGTTTATTGAAGGTAGAAATCCAAATTCTTTTATGTATTTGTCTGTCTCTTTGGCAAGTTGGTTTGTATATTGCTGCTTTTGTTGCCTAGAACAGAAAGTTACAGGTGACTTGCTGGGTTATTTTACAAACATTACTGTATCACTGTCAACTGTCTTTAAGATAAACCTTTGGGAAATAGATGTTTATTACTGAATATATTCAAAATAACTCCTGGCTTTAGTTCAATGCAAATGAAGAACAGAGAACTGAATAGCGCTGGAGCAGATTTCACTTCATAAAAAGAATAATTGACCAAAATTGGTGACATAAACTCCACAAAAGAAATTTAGTATTTATACATAGAGAGAGGCTCACAAAATCTTCATTCTGAGTTTGTTGCAGTTTGACTGTAACATTCAATGATAAATGTCGAAGGTAGCAAACATGTAGTTCCAACTTTCTGAATCAATTTGATGGCTTTTATTAGCTCAATAGTGGGGGGTTTTTTTGTTTCCATCCGGGTGTTTGGCAATGCCAACAATATACTTGATGTATTAACATGTCAATAAACAGATAAATGTTTGTTCCTTCCCTCTCTCATTTGTTCTCAAATGTTTTCAAGATGCTGAACACTTTGATAAGATCCCAGCGCTTATTGAGAAGTTATTAACAATGCAACCCAATGAAAGGTCATCTCATGAAGCACTTACAGCTGTTGCCGCAATTCATGTGTGTCTTGTGGGGTTCCAAGTTGATTCAGTACTCTTTGTATTTCTGCAGCTGTTTGGGGGTGGGAGGAAGAGGAAGAGATTTTGTAAGTGGTACAGTTCCACCACAATGTCATGAATCCCTAATTGAGAATTCAGAAATACATACCAGTTAACAGGGTTGGGGAAAATCCAATTCAAGACAACTATTGTGATACCCATGCACACTATGTAAAATAGATAATGGTACAACTGAACCAGTGAAAGCTGAACCCTTTCAAATCACATTTTAAAAATCTTTTAGCGCTTTAAGTAGAACTGATGCTACACAAAAACCACATGCTTAAGAAAATTCTTACTTGATATCAATAATTCCATATCTTCAATCTTATGTTAAAAGAACAAGAAATGTACATCAAAACAGATAGACCAGAAGGGCCCCAAATCCATATCGAAGTACAGATGATTTCTTTCTGTATTATTTCAGGCAATGACTATACTACAGATGTCACAAATATTGGCAAATAAAGATTTTGAATCTAGTTCTCAACCCCCTAAAATATAAAGAGATTACTTATAATTTAACAAAAGGAAAGAAGGATTGTGTGTGGAGATGACCTAATGTTGTGATTAGGAATCCTATCTTAAAAAATCCAAAACTTCATCCAAATGTACACAAATTATGGGATATGCTCACCGGAATTAACCCTTTCCACATACATCAATTGATACATGAAATCAAGAATGAAAATATTTGTATTTTGTAATCACACATATAAAGGGGTGGTTAAATTGAAATCAATTGCAAGTAATCTTTTTTACTTTTGAATTTAGATTTCCCTTATTCCAGTCCTGAAATTGGTGTAGTCCTCCCCAAACTGATGCTCACCAGTTGTGTTAAATTTGAACACTAGACAGGTACACCAAAGGCAGAGGGAATCAGAATAAATTTACTCAAGAATTCAACATGGTTAACATACATCCTGGAAAATTAGTATGAATCAGGATCATCGTGCCAAGCCATAGAATATTTGATCTGAAAGGGGACGGGGTGGGGAATGCTGTTCAAAATATCCTAGGTTTGTGAAACTACATTAACCATATTTTGTGCTATGGTTAAAATCAAATTTAGCAGGATTTTAATAGTTCATATTTAAATATGAATTTAAAGTATTTTCAGCTTTACAGTATTTTTAAATTTTAAATTCTTTATTATTAAATTTATTTGCTACCCATCTTCGAGATGAAAATAAAGAAGAAGGTAAAGAACAAATTTAAGACTGCTAAACATGTATCCATTCCTCCCAGAATATTTTAAACTAATTCTTAAAAAGTTCGCAGAGATTGTGGTAGAGAAAATATATAAAAATGATTTGTAGAACTACTGAAAATGCTTGAAATGCATAAACTGACACCCTAGCTTTTAAGATTATCATTCAGAATTCACCTATCTTTGAAGGATGTTACATTTACTTAATTGATTGCCCATATTCAATGTGGTCTGAATTGGTATTCAGCATAGGTGGGCGTCACATACTGTAATAACCAGTTCACCCAGAACCAAAAATGTGAGCGGCACACATGCTCACTTTGCTCGCGCATCTTCTGCACATGCGCGCTGCATTAAAAAAACAGTGCTTATATAGAACATGATAGTGTCAGGGCATGTGGGCGAGCCCAGCCACTGGTCAGAACTACTGGTTCGTTCAAACCGGTTTGAACCGGCAGCAGCCCACCACTGGTACACAGATCATTAGCACATTTTCTGGGTGATTGCCATCTGATGGGCATTTTTCTTCAGCCTTAGAGATTAATTCCATGTCAAAATTCGCCCAAGAAATACAAACTTCTATTAAATAAATTCAGAGCAATTTTTAAAAAAAAATAAAATTAGGCTAAATTAGAAGGAAACATTCTATTTGTTAGTTTAGCAGTCTCTTTGTTGATGTGAACAAATAGGTGCTGGTAGCTAGCTGATCTTGTCTAGGCTCTAAAACTAAGTAGGTTAGAGCCTGATTAGCATTTGGATAGGAGATCTCCAGGTGATATCAGCAGTGTAGGTGAAGCTGGAACATCCAGATGGCAATGGCAAACTACGGTATTTTCCAGATGTTGCCAAGTAAACAAGGATGCCAGGAGAAGAGCTTGACTTGAAGGAGATGTTATGATTGATTGAAAATGTGGCTTTAATTAGTTACAGTAAATCTAGTTAAGGTTGACTGAAAGCCAGCTTCTTACAAAAATAAATTATAAACTATATTCTTACACCTCTTCCTTTCTCTCCCTGACTTCTACTGTGTAACGTTAGCATTTGAGACATTGGTTTTCTCCACTAAAGTGGAGAAAACTCAGCAAGCCAATTATGCTTTTATTGGTTAAAAAAATTCAAAGAACTATGCTGGATTAGAACGGGGGTGGGGGGGGCAATCTGATGTAGTCCGGGGTCTTGGACCCTTATCATATCAAGTTAGCATGGCTAGAGAATGAGTTTGCAGCAAAAGCCAGTCCTTGCTTACAAATACGTTCAAGGCATCACTTAGTGCAAGAATTGTATTGAAAAATACATCAAGAAGAATATAGAAAGAAAAGTGGAACGGTGGAAGTGCTTAACTTTAATGTAAATGATGCTGATTGTTTAAAACCATGTCCTTCTAGAATCTAGGGCTAAAATGGCTTGACACATAACACTGATGAAATATTTGGCAAGAAGAGGAAGTGCTATACTCATCCTTATGAAACTCAAGCAGCAAAATATTATTGATCAGCATGTAACTATGAGGGTGAAAGTCCTTAAAAGTAAAACTAAAAACTGTTGCTCCAGAGAAGTTTCATAAACTTTCACACTACACCCTACAGAGAAATCTGAAAAAAAACTTCTAAGGAATGATGGCTTGACATTCATCACATATTACTATTCATCACATCATTACTATTCCTTTGTTCTGCACTGAGATAGAGAGAGAAAAATAGTTTCATAACGTTACTTCTAAAAGATGTTAATGATCCTCAGGGTACCAGAAGATTCTACGTTAAAGATCATCATCATTTTATTCCTGTACTACACATAATAGCAACCATTAAGTTAGTACCCAAGACATTTCTAAACCATAAACTGTTAATCAAATTGAAATATGTTTGGGTTTTTTTAGATAGTAATATGGCTATTTTATAAAATAAAGTTTCCTGTGTCTTCTGATCCACTTAATAGGTTATTATCAATGGTAATGACCAAATTCACACATTGCACTAATGTAGTGAATAATTGCCTGCGTTGGCATAACACTATGCTTATAAGTTATAACACTAAGCTGTAAACCATAGGAATTGAAATTTATTATACCCTGAGTCAATGCATTATGATTCATCAAGATATGTGAACCTAATCAATATGCTCATCTTTCTTTTATAAAATAAGAACTACATCAGATTATCAGCGGCAGCTAAAAGGCCCAAGGAATAGAACTATGTAAAGAAGCATTCTATAATGGTATGTGGGAAAGACCTTGAATTATGGGGTACAGAGATGCTGCCAAGGGAATGGTCACATAAGAGAGAACATAGCCCAGAGTTGAACAGTGGGCAGAGCAAGAGGCTCAGAAGCGACCCTCTCTAGTTTCTTAGGATGTAAAGATGGTAGGAAAGTTGTACTTTCACATTTGCATGATTCTGTTAATATAGCTTTACAAAAATAGCTCATCTGGTCATGTTTCCTGTCTGGTTTGCCTCCTTAATTTTACTGATTTCTTCTTTCCTGATGAAATTTGATAGCCATGCAGTCTATATATATAGTTTAAGAGCAGATTTTATTAACTAAAAATTATAAAAATTATAATGTTTTTATGACCAGAAGTAAAATACAGGGGTTTTGCATTATTTAATATCTATCACAACTCCCTTGCTAGCTACATAGGATGGAAGTATAATATGCACAGAATTACTATTTAATTAAGTGGAAATAATTATACCATCCATCTTACTCCATTTTAAATACAAATGAACCATAGTTTTGCAGTTTCGTTGATTCGTGTGAATTTTTAAAGATAAATTCCTTGTGTCAATTCCATGCTAAGTGTTCCATGACCCTTGAACTGAATCTTGTTCAATCTAGAATGATTCAGAAGTTAATAAATCACAGTACTAAGGTTATATACAAAATTGTGTCAACAGCATAATCTAATTGCATGTGTTTACCCTGTCATTCCTACTCAAGGACTTTCCCAATTTTGGAGTTCTGAAGTTGAAAAGGAACGAATTCCAATTTTGAATAGTGGGAGGAGTGTGGGAACTCTTAGTGGCTAGGTTCAAACTTCGTTGTATTATATTTTTAATTAAGGAGATCCAGTTGATCAACATGAATCAGATTTATGTTAACTCAATGTCATTCTATATTCCTCAGTTGCCTTCTAGATGTCTTAACTTCTGGATGTTGCAACTTCCACTCCTCCTAATCATAGGTGATGCTGGCTGGTCCCACATGAGTAGATTACTAAGACACTACATGCCCTGTAATTTCTCAAAGTGACTGTCATGTAACAATGCCTTCCTTTCATTTATTATTACCATCCAAGATGCTTAGCACTGCAAACTCTCTCACAGTGATGGAATATATAGTGGACCCTGTGAAGTAGTTGAGTTGATATTGGATTTTGATAGCTGTTTATAGTTTTATCCTGATTTCCAATTGTATATTTGTTGTTATGCTGTTTGGGTAGCTCACAACAATTTAAAAAGGCAGCCTAGAGTCATGACAATGAAATGGATTGCCTTACAAACCTAAATAAATAAATGGCAATCGATTCTAGTGCAAACTGGTGTGTTACAGATATTTTGAACTAGAGCTTCTACATGACCGACCAGTGGGAGCTGAATTTCAAAATGTCAGAACTAAATTGTTTTTTCAGTGGAAAGGATCTTTGTGTATCTTATGTCCACAATTTCACCCCACATAAACAACAAATCTCCCAAGCAGTTTGGATGTTATTTGCATGTGAAATAAGAATGAGTCACATTGATAAATATTTACATGTCAATGTATGAAAACAAATGTGGCAACTCTGATTTAAATAAAATGTGGTTGAAGGCAAAGGAGGAGGTAGAGCAAATCAAGCTTAAGAAATACTTTTAAATATATACAAGTAGTGTATATATAAATGACTTACAACAGTTCATTTAGGGACTGTTCAAAGTTACAACGGCATCAAAAAAAAGAGACTTATGACTGTTTTTCACACTTATGACCTTTGCAGTGTGTGTCTCTGTGTGTGTGTGTGTGTTTAATTAAGAAAATAGAAGTGGATAACCATTTGTCTGAAGTGGTGTAGGGTTTCCTGCCTGGGCAGGGGGTTGGAATAGAAGACCTCCAAGGTCCCTTCCAACTCTGTTATTCTATTCTAAGTTGTTCTGCTTTTGCTTCAAAGGTTATGAATCTCTGGAACAAGAAGCACTAGAGATGTGACAACTCTTCGTGGCCTTCACGGTACAATAGTGGCCAAAATTGTGGAAAAGTGTATTTTTGAGGTTTGATGGCTAATAACACCACTTTTTTTAGAGTTTCAAGATAATCATATTCCACTGCTGGAATGGCCTGGGAATAGCCCAGACCTTAACCCAATTGAA
>JANHZT010004460.1:55543-68522 GCA_032468215.1 Stegonotus admiraltiensis | reverse complement strand
CCCCATGACCATAAGCCTCGGGGTCTCAACCGCCACTGTGGCTACCACGTTGAGTAGCTCGGGTAGGGCCGCTGCCAGGTGGCAGGGAGCCAGGTACGTGACCAGCAGGCCCATCTGCCTCCCATGGCCCCACTTCACCAATTCTGGGGGAATTCTGGGGTGTTAAGCAGCATCTGCAGACAGGAAAGGCAACACTACTGTATTTTAAATCCAGAATTGGAAGAAATGTAACACAAGACATTTTTTCCTTCCACTATTCTATACCCTCACTCTTATACTTTTTTAATAAAAGTTTTCATACATTTCTTAGAAGCCACTTAAAGTGACTTGGTTGAGTTGAGCAGCAATAGAAATTGAATGGATGGATGGATGGATGATGAATCTCATTTATCCTAAAAACAATAAGGCAAATCCAAACAAATGAAATAATGAGAGAGAGAAGATACTGATGAATCTTAGTGGACAAAAGGTTGAACTATTAACAGTAAATAAAAACAATGGTAGTGCTAGCACTGATGATCTTTGGGTAATGAAATGTCTGCAAGAAAACAAATAAGCTCAGAAAGCACAAAGAAACCTTCTTTACATCTTAACAGAACTCTCACGTAACCTGGCTATACAATTCAAGCCATTAAAACCTGAATATCTGAGAATAGTGGAGATGCAATGTAAAACATCAGTTACTATTAAAAGCTTGTGTACTGAACATTGCTCCAAGAGCAAATGTAAGGGGGCATATTGTAGTTGTGATGGGAAGACATTCCTTGTTTCGTTTTGTGTAGGTTTTTGATTCTTCGGGTGCAGAAATTCTGGCAGCTGCCATTCCTAATTCCCAAGTGCATTGGCTGGAAAAATGTGGACACTTCATAACTCTCGAGAGGCCCAGGACATCTGCAAGGCTCCTCTTGGAATTCTACAAATCGGTCTGTGATTCAGCTGAGCAGAAGAAGGTGGCCTGAGGCTCAGGAAGTGCCAGATGGCTGGAGACTGGCAAGGTCTGCTCCACCTCCAGACCCATATTAACTTCTCTGGCTGATACAATGGGAGCTACAATTAGATACTTAGTAGGCAGCAGAGGAGGTGAAGACCTAGAGAAAATAAAGCTTTTCACCACCATTCCATAGACAAGTCAAGAATTGATCCAACTTTCTAATGGAACTTCTACTTGTGTATGTGTAGCATTGTTGAGTTACTCCATGTAGCTATGTTTACCTCTTCTTCACTCCAATTGCCTTTCCTCTGTTGTTGAAATTGAGGCCTGAGCAAAGAATATTTCCAAATATGGTCAGAACAGCTTTTCAGATTTCTGCATTGTAAAGTTGTATGGTTCCTGGCACAGTGACCCAGAACCACAATTTTCTCCAATATCAGAGGAAGAGCTCCAAATAGGAAGATAAATCAGATGTCAGACACTCCAACCTATTGCCTCTGAAATCTATTTATTTTAGGAACCCAGATACCAAAAAGATTCCAATGACGACAGATAGAACAAGGCTGCTTGGCAGACTTTGAGTGTGCAACAGCCAAAGCCTGCTCTGAGAAAAGGAAATTTTAGATTAGCAGGGAGCAAAGGGCTTCATCTCTACCTTGTCAATCTATCCCAGCAGGGCACTGGATTTAATTATTTCAATTGTATCTTTCTACTTTTTAAGGATTAAAAAGGATTAATAAGAAGTTTTAAAAATTCCTCCCTTGGGGGCATGCTGAGCCTGCAATATAGCCAAGGACTTTGTGGCAACATTTTGCACAAATATGCAAGTTAAAAAACCACTTCCCTAATATGGCGAGAAAGAATATCAGATTAAGGTTTGAAAATCAGTGATCCTCAGTGCTGCGTCCAGTGTTAATTGCATCTACTTTACTTCTCTTGGAAGTGGTGAATTGTTGTTTGGTACCTTCAAGTCAATCTTTACTCCTATTGACTGCCTGGATTAGTCCCTAAAGTTTTCTTCACAAAATTTTCAGTAGTTTGCCATTCATTGCTTTCTTCCTAGAGCTGAAAATGACTCAATTCCCAAAGAACACCCAGCTGGCTCCATTCCTAAAGTGAGATGACAACTTACGGCCTCCCAGTTTCTAACCTGGTGTCTTAATTACCACACCAAACTGGCTCTTTTGGATTAAGTTAGATGGACAACATTCTCATTTTTATCTTTTTCTCGCAGTTCACTGAAATTTTATTTCCTGCTTCCTGTGATATCATGGCAATGCAAAAGAGTTGCTTGACTTGGTCGTGCTTATTATTTCACTTTACATGTCACTTGGGTAACATGAAATAATGTAACAAGAAGAGGGTACTGATGTGACATGATGCAGGCAGCAAGATCTTCAACTACCTCCTAATGTCTCCTTGAAGAGTCTTGCTTGCGTGTGCACACGCATGATTTTGAAAATATAGTATGTCTCTTTGGGGATAGGTTGTTCCAGGGAAGGCGGCCATCTCTAGGAAGGTTCAAGCACAGAGTTCCTATAGAAGGCAAGCTTCTCAGTTGATAAAAATGTCTATGAGGAAAGCACTTAAATGAGCACTTTTTTTCCATCTCAGAATAACACTGTTCTTGAGAAAGAGGTAGGGTTGGAATTATTCCTACTTCTTGCACTATGCATTTTCATTTTAGTGTTTGCTGCTTGTAATTGATTAGCAAAGCTTGATTTTAACTGCTCTTTTTTGGGGGGGAAATGGTAAAGGACTGCATTTGTAAGCTGACTTTGTATAAATATACAGAAGTATGAAGGCTATTGCTTAACGCATTGTAAGCCGCCCTGAGTCTCCGGAGAAGGGCGGCTTATAAATAAAAATTAAATTAAAAATAAAAATAAAAATTAAATAAATTAAAAATTTGTTGGACTAAAGAAAGCACACTCACACATGCAAAACTGTAGTCAGAAAGGATGGACATGGCATGTCAGCTTTTATTAGTTGAAAGTAAAATCAAACTTCAGATCAGAATGAGACCAGTGTCTTATGTGGAAGATACTCTCTTCCCATCTTGGGCAACACTACAGTGCAAGAACAGATCTCTCTGCAAAACTGCTCACACTTTGAAAACAATCATGTGGCAGATGTAAAAGTGATTTAAAATACCCCCCCCCCAAAAGACAGAAAATATCCCTCCTACTTAATGCAACAGAACAGCTTATCAGAATCAATGTGTGTCCTTCTCACAGGCAAGACACATTTAAAGCTCTTAAGAGCCTTGAGGTAGCATCTTTATGCAAAATTAAAATAACCTTTTGGACCAGGCTGGAAAGCATCCACAGCAATCCACATGGTTTTAAGCTTTAGCTAGGCTCAGTAAAGATGTGTCATGCTCCTGCTAGTTTAGGGACTATGTTTTCTTTTTTTCTGGAAGATCAAGGTCCAGCATAGCCCTACAGCCTGCTCAAGGAGAACTCACAGAAAAGGCCTCTTCAAAGGAAACATGTGCTTAGAACAAACAGAAAACATTCGCCTTACACGCACAGTATTCACAACAAAAAAATAACTGGAGTGGAAAAGACCAGAAAATTTCTATTTTTGTCCAACTAATTTTACAAAAACATTTCAAGAAAAAAAAAGATGACAAAATGGATGTCAGATTTTTTTCCCCCTCAAAGCTGCACTTTCTTGTCGATTTGTTTTAAATTATTTTTTCATTTTAATACATTGTGAAAATTTGTGCTGTGACATCAGTAGACATATCTTAAGTATAGGACACTATAAACTCTTCCCAGAAACCTCAAAAAAGATACGTAAGTTTAAAAGGAGTCTCAGAAGACACCACTCTGGTTAGCCACTTTGCTGCTGAGTTCTCTTATTAAAGCTAGACATCACTAATTACCCTATGTGAATGAACGCTAGGTTTGCCCTTAGGAAAGAATATTACACAACATTTTGAAATGATGTGCAACATGAGAAGTTAATGAAGCCAAGATACAGGAAGAATACAAGGATGGAAATAAATTATTCATAGCTGATCTTGCTGAAATCCAGCTGGATTTGCAAAATGAAAGGGAAATCCACAAAGGAAGGAACAGATGCTTACATGATTGCTCTAGCTTTCATTCCAAATACCGCACAACAAATCATTTTAAGTTATACATTATAAATAATTTCTACTCTGACAGATCCCAATGGCTCTTTTAAAAAATAATTTCTTTAATGCGACAATCAACCAAAAGTTGAACTTGTATTAAAATCAGCTGATGATAAAAGTATCTATTCCAACTAGGCCTAAGGATGGAAGTCTCAAACAATACTCACAGTAATGTCAGTGACCTACTATCATAATGAAGTGATTCGTATGACCAGTTGGTCAGCCACAAACACACATAGATAAAAAGATTTTGCACCAATTGAAAGGATAAACCCAGTTTAGGATTGTGCAAATCAGCCCTTCAATTTGTCTGCTTTCAAAACAATACAGGGTTTTCGTTTAAAGCAGAACATGTATAAATTAGTACTAATTCATCCTATTCACTTCAATTTGAAAATGGCTTTGAATATATCCTCAGTTCACTTTTCCTGGATCCTTTCTTACCAATGTAGAATCCTCTTCAAAGTATCCCAAACCCAGCAAGTGCTGCTGAAGATTAACTAGGTGGGAGAGATACCTCAATTGTATAACCTGTTAAATTACATCACAAAAGACACAAAAGAACTTGGGGCAAGAAATGGAAAGGAATGCCTTTGTGACCAAAACGGTGGTTCTAGAACACACTTGTTGGGTTCAGATGTAACTTGGCCAAGCCTTAAGAGTTTTTTTTTTTTTAAATGACTTGCTACTTATACAAGAATAAAGGCTGTACCACTTACCTTTTCTCACCAATCCCTTTTTATGAGATCCAGAGCCAAGTAATAGTTTGCCCAAATTGAGAAACATACATTTCTTTGGTGTAAAATCTTTACATAAATAAAGCATTTTTTTCAGATGTTCAAATTGTAGCTAAGTTTGAATTTATATATTGGGGGAAAAAAGAAAATATGATGGCCAGGGCTTCAGTAACTTTTTCAAAGGCAATGATTATAAAAAGAAGAAAAATATTTTCAAGTGCTATCTCCTGATTCAACAACTTATAAAATACTTAAATCTTAAATTAGTAACACAGAATAGGAATTGTAAAAAGGGGGTAACAAGCTCCAGGCTAAAAGGCAACGTATGAATTAGATTTATAGCATTGCCAATGGGAATTCAGAATGGCTGAATTATGTATCAAATTTTGATGGCACAATGACTAAATTTTGACTTGTTCTATAAGCTGAAAATCCACAATGAATGAAAATTTATTCCTAAATATAAAATGAGAAACGCTGATAATGGAATTGGCAAATGATGCAATTTCATACAGGATCAATAGCTTCTTCCCTAATAATTTCTGATGCTACATTTAGATTATTTTTATGGTAATTTCTTACATGGTTAATACTTGGGTAAAATTTAAGAGTTACTTCTTTTCAGTAATTATATATAAACTGACAGCTATATGCTGATTCAAGCAAGATCTTAGAGAAATGCAGCTAAATGAATCTGCATTCAAAAAAGTGCCTCCAATACAATGTTAATTCTCCAGAGATGAGGTTATTTTCTAATATAGCGTTTTAAAAAATCATTTTTGAAGTAAAATGCTGTTAATTTTCAAAAAGGACTTAGCAAATAGGTATTGTAGCTGGAAAGTGTATACCCAATAGTTATATAATATTGCAAAATATTACAGTATAATGGACCCCATTAGTACATAAATATTTCTTAAGTTACAAAAAAACCCTACCCTTTTTTTCTTTTTTCGTTTTAAAAAAAAGCATTAAAACAGATTTTGCCAATGGCAATGCCAGGCAAAATATAGAAGTACCAAGAATCTCCATAAGCAGAAATTTAAAAGAAATTTCTGCTGTTTCCCAGGAGGCCAAAAATTAGTCCAATTTAGAAAACAGCAGCAAATTTTCTGCGCAACCTTTGCGGCCCCTGAACCTCATGACCTATGATTCAAATTCACTGGAGCCTTGAAACTCTGCTTAAGACATCTCACAATTCAGCATTTTACTTCACTGTCCATTATTTATCAACCAGGTTCCTTTGGAACCCTTCAGTTTTAAACAACCGCACTCCCATTTCCAGAAAAGAACAAGAAAGACTCAGAACTGGTTAACCTGCTGTTCCTACAAATGTCCCATCCTTTTTGACATTCAAATCCAAATGTATCATTATTAAAATCAGATTTTGATCATGTGAGGAAAAAAAAAAGTTGTCAACAAGAAGGTAATGTTAAGAAGGGGGCTGTTTCCAAGTGTAGGAACAGCCACCAACCATCCAGATTTCTGATTTCAAAGTTTGTTCTTCCTTCCTTTCTTTTTTTTAACAAGAACAACAAATAGGCTGCTCCATTTCTTTAGTATCAGGCACTTGAATTGTTGGGAGAAACATGCCATTCTGAACCAAGCAATGTGAAAAGAGGATTAAGAGACTCAGCAGTAGGCTAGGTCTAATAACAAAATTTCAGCAGCAAAGCGGAGGCCTGGAGTGAGCCCTGAACTCTCCAGCTATGCTGAGACCTGCGTAGGTTTCTAAAAAAAAATGCCCAAGAAGACACCAACAGCCACTGTCCCGTAGTGTCCTTTTTTTCATTTGTGTGGTGCTGCGCTGTTACTAATAGGAGACTTTTCTACGTCTTGAACTGAGAAGGCATCGAGGCACTCTGCGCCTAATTGCCTGGATTGATCAGGTCCATGCTTGAACCAAACAAAGCCACCAGCTGCTCTTCATAATGTGTTATATTCCTCTTCATAATGTCCATGCAGGGCCCAAGTAACCGCTCAAATGCTTGCACATCCATAACTGCACAGAAATACAGAGAAATGTGAACAGAAATGTTTACATTAGTTCCAAGGAAGCTGCCAATCTAAGCTCTTTTTTAAAAAAGCAATGTAATAAATTACCCAGAAAAGCAGAAAAGAAATCTTAATCTCACTGGCTCAAGGTTGACTCAGCCTTCCATCCTTCCGAGGTGGGTAAAATGAGGACCCAGATTGTTGTGGGCAATTTGCAATATGCAATATGCAAACTCTCTGTAAACCGCTTAGAGAGGGCTGTAAAGCACTATGAAGCGGTATATAAGTCTAACTAATAAATAATAATAAATAAATAATAATGTGACCAAAGAGAATTTTTAAACACCTGATTTTGCCATTATTACAGACTCAGTAATTCAGTTATTACCTTTAAATTAGAGCAATCATAAAATAGTCCCAGAAGTAAGAATTCCCAAGGACAGAGGAAAGAATCTTGGAAATATTATATTAAATGCTTCCCTTCACTATCTTTGAAATGGATAGTATTACAAGATCTGCAAAGTCCAAACTTATAGAATTTGTCAATGTGGGCTATTTAATTACAACACTGGATACTCTGAAATTTAGCTCAGCAAGGGAGAAGTTGCAACTTCTCACTTCCTTTTAACATTCCTAGAAACTTAAGTAATAATGGAAACTCCATACAGTACCTTATTAATCAAGAGATCATAAAAGGCTAATATGCTTTGAAATACAAGGTGCTAATAGTGAGAGAAAAGATTTCTTAAAGTTTCATGCCAATTTTCTAATAACCAAGTACCAAATACAGTATACATTCATGGGACTCCTGGAACCGTGACCGATTTGTATCACAAGTGAAGAAGCCATTTGAAAAAAATGATGGATTCAAACAGAAGAGTATGGAAGGCAGAACCAACTGAATCAAACTCTAATAGTAATTATCACAAAGAAAAACAGAGTCCTTACCTAAACATTTGACTACCCCAACAGCATAGGCAGAGGCTGCTCTTGGTTTGTTAGTAACAAGTGCAAGCTCTCCAAAATACTGTCCTTTTTGACATCGAGCAATCTCTACCTCTTGGTTTGCATCTTTTACCGTCACGGTCTACAACAGAAATTCAAGACACAGAATTGATTACTTGCTGACAAACTATTACGAAAAATATTTCACCTTCCGCATAATCCTGGGATTAGCTGAGATTATCCTGTTCTCAGTTCCATATCTGTCAGATGTCACATTAAAGCTTGTATGAATTAAATCCTTTGGGGTTATGATCCCTTTATTGCGAAGCACTCTCCGCAAATAAGGTTATCCAGGAACATGTGTCCACATTAATAAATTAATATGATCTAGTCCTGACTTCTTGACAGGTAACCTATTCATAGGATTATTTCTTTTGCCAAGCCAAGAAATGAGTCCTAATAATGCACACACTTCTTAAGACAAACATTTTCCAGCAAAAATTCATTTGCAAAGGCAATTTCATTAATGAAAAATGTAAGTGACCTTTCTAACGTAGTGTCTATTAGATGTGTTAGGAATGCTACCCAAAAATTCACAATAAATGTAGTCGCTCACTATAACTAGCTAGGAAAGTCTAGAAATTATAGTACCAAAATAGCTCAAGGAAACCAGATTGTATAAAGTATAAATGGATTTACAGTAAATTAAAGAACAATATATGCAGGATGAAGCTCATTACTAAATTAACACACACTCTTTTCCAGGCTATGTTAAGAGCGCATTTAAAACATCACTAAGGGGCTTTACAGAATAAGCTTGATATTCCCACTTAACAGGATTAACTTCCCATTTCATTGCAACTCTGTTTCCAAATCCTATCTTAAGCTTCCATAATTAGTGACTGATCTATGGTTTCTTCATTGGGCATCCTCCATCTTTCTTCCAAGATAATTGGAATGTGACAGAGTAAGGACTATTTTCAGGAAAGATCCCTTAACTGTCAATTCAAAGAGACATATTTAAAAATATTAAATGATTCTAAATTTTAACTATCATACCAGAAATAACTGAACTCACCTTGCTTTTAATCATGATCTTTACTTCACCAGATTCTACAATGAAAAAACTCTCCGCCTTATCACCCTGTGACAACAAGATTACAGATGTCTTTGATTTTCTGAAGTGTTGATCAAAATCAGTTTCAAACAAAGTAATGTAATTTCTGAGATTGAGCTAGGAAAAGCACACAGCAGCACAGAGAAAAGAATCTATGCCACCTAATCTAAGATGTGGAAATATAAATGAAAATTGGGACAATTTTGAAATATTTCACTGGAGAAAGGAGATCCTAATATAAAGGTCACTGCTGCTCTAGAAAATTATGGCATACTTTCCAACTATTGTTTGAGCAATCCTTTTGATTTTGAAAAGTAATTACTATATTCTGTATTCTAGAATCCAAATAATAATACAGAATGTAAATTAGCAATTCTGTACAAAAGTACAAAATGTAAAATAATTACGACAACATTTTTTACATTTTACAAAACATTCTTTGCAATCCATTTTTAAGAATTCTATTCTAATTCTGTAAATGACTGAATTCTTAACTATCTCCCAAATCCAATATATTTACCAAAGTGGGAGAACTGCACTTATATACCTGAGCAATGATGCGTTCTCCATCTTGGTATGTCTTTTCTCCTATTACATCAACAATCTTCATTCGCTCAGATGGCTGCAACAATAACAACAAAAAGGAATTTAATATGCCCTGTCCCTTTATTTGGCATAATCTATTTCCAAAATGCAATGGAGGTTACATGTTTCATACTAATTTTTATAATCATGCATAATTTTTCCCTGAACTTTTACATTCTTTGGATGTCATGTACCTGCTTTTTTCCATCCATATCTATCCCCATGTCACCCTCACTTTTTGCGTACATCTCAACCCAAGAAAATGGACACATTATCACTCTGGTCCTTTTCAGAGGGTGTGTGTGTGTATCTACTGAAGAGGAGCAGCAGGGGGCAGTTCCATCACCATTAGTTCTAGAAGCTAATGGTATTGCTATATGTTCTGTATAAGCTACCACAATGTAATTTCCCAATGTAAAGAAACTAATGGTATTGCTATATGTTCCGTATAAGCTACCACAATGTAATTTCCCAATGTAAAGAAACCAATTTAGATTAAAGAGGCCAACTGCCATATCCTCCAGAGATACGGAGGATCCTGGACCTTTATGCGTTTCGCCGTGCCCTAAAAACATTTCTGTTCCATCAAGCCGGGCTGGCCTAACCCCCTTTTTTACTGTTTTTATTCTCTCAATTAGTAATTTGTTTTATTGTGGGGTTTTAAATTTGAGCCAAATCATTTAATTATTTTATATTGTTTTAGAGTTTGTATTGTATGTTTTTAGTTGGCTGTACACTGCCCTGAGTCCTCTGGAGAAGGGCGGTATAGAAGTTTAATAAATGAAATGAAATATAGCAAGACTCAGTCATATATTTCTTGGCAGATTCAGAGAAAAATATACATTGAGTAGCAGCCAAATCTGTCTGAAGAGCTTACTGAAAAACCTATCAAGATTGTAAAGTACTGTAATTGCTGTCATAGATGCTTTCCTTAACCCCTAATCTCCTCTTAAACATTTACAATACTGAGGAAAATCTAATTAGACATGCTTTCCAGTTCATTTCCACAAAGTACTTTACCTCCAGTGATTTAAGAAGAGGCACTGATTCAATAAATAATTCATACACTTTCCTTTTCCTTGCGTTATTTTTCAATATAATTCTTCTGAATGTTACACGATCCTTCAAAAAATAGAATGAAAATTTTTTTTCTTTGGTTATTTCTGAGCTAATCCAATTACAACATCAATGCAAACAGAAAACATACCTATATATACAGTAATAATGGCCTTTTTTGTATGAATAAGTAGCATATTATCCACTGGTATTAATACTACTAATTTTAAAAAAAGGTCTACATTAATACACCCTGATCTAATTCTATATTTCAATGAATCTCCAAGTGAACAGCAGCTGAGGTAATCTTTACATGGAACAAAGTTAAATATAATATCTTTCTGTAAATTTAAATGCATGCTTACTATTTACATGAAGTTGAAAGATTCAAAATTAGAAAAAGGTGCAGAAGCTTCAATACCTTTTGGTCAATATCTTCTAATATTTCCTTTGGCAAAAATAACAAGTTCAAAATATAGACAACTAAGAATCTTTCTCTTCTTGCCTTCTCTTTGAGATGTGTATATGTAGAGCAGAAGGACTTTTACGTATGTTTGCCACCTTGACATTTATAAGAAATAATAAAGGTGGAATAAAAACATTTTTAAAAAGTACTTGCACATCAGGAAAATAATATGACTTAATGATCTCTCTATGTATCAGTACAGGCTGTTTGTCAGGACACCTATCTTTTAACTGGATTTTCTCCCAAAGATTGAGGAATAGAATTTGATCTTTTAACTACAGAAAATAAACCAAAGTACCTCACACAATATTTAAAGGATGACAAGCATGCAATGATGTAATTATGCAAATGCTACAATTATGTACTTGCCCTAGGATATTTGATGGAAATAACTTAAGTCAATGCATTTGCATAATCACATCAACATGTGATATTTGCCTCACTTGACCTCTTGGAAATCCCAATGACCATTTGCCTTAAACCATCGAGGAAATCTTGCTCACTTAAGTGCATATTAAACTTGACAATAACTACTACAGTCAGTATTGATTAACCTGGAGAAGGGGAGCTTGTAGCCCACCAGAGACTGCTGGATTTCAAACCAGTAAATCCAACAAACAGGTGATGAATCTAGCCATTTCTGGGGATTATGCATTCCCCATTCTGTTATTACTCAGTTGTAGAACACTTTAGGAAATTAGTTTTAAAAAATGCAGAGCCAAATAACTTAATGCTGTTTACATCAAAATCTTCGGACAACTTGAGGAGGAGCAATAATCTGAACTGACACCGTGCTGATTCTGCATAGTAACTCCAATGTTATTTTTTTTTTTGCAAGACTGTTTCCATTAGATGGCAGCAAATGATCGAGTTGATTTGAGATTGTTCAGATCTTGCACAAGCGTCAAGATCAGTTTTACATGCGTACAACTGACAGTGTAACTTGTAACATTTCAAATGCCATGGCAATATTATTTTTGTTCTAAAGTACATATCACATGTGCATTGTAATCAGAAAAATTGTATAATCATGTATGGCACCAAAATAAGATTCTATTTATACAAGCTTATACCTATGTAAGAAAACCTGCCCATGATATGCTCCAGACTTGGACAAAGTCCTCACTACTCTGGAATATTTTTATTTTATTGACTGCTTATCTTTAAATAAAATATCCCCTGAGAAGTGATTCTCCACTGAAATGGTAACGATTTCAAACATAATTCTGAAAGCCTCCGTCTCACTTTCAATGTTCTCTTTGCATGCTTGTCATTTTGATCAAGGAAAAATACCTATATTTCCTGATTCAACCAAAACTGTAAATAAGACAGCCTTTGCAATATTTCTAAGATGCTATGCTTCACATGCAGTTAGAAGTACTTATCAAATAGGAAGCCATAGATAAATTCCTACTTTGTGTGGATACAAAAAGCCTTAAAAAAACCCCACTTTAGAATTTGGGACCAAGTTTAGAAAGATCCAACTTTCTGTGGAAAATCTCAGTCAAACACTAACTCTTCCTACAACATAAATTATAGGGCTGTTGTTATAATGATGAAATTGGAGGAGGGAAGTGTTTATCAGCACTGTGCATGCTTCAAAATGATTTGGGGAAAGCATTTTGGGCACCATGTGAGCAGAGCACAGCACCTTTCTCTCAATCATTAAAGTTGCCAAGTATTTTTTTCTGATTTCTGCACAAAGAAGATGATATTGTTTTAATGAGCAGCATCAACTTTTTATAATTTAGATGCTAACCTTGCAAGAGGTCTCAAGCACATCTTTCTAATCATTTTCAAAGCATTTAGAGCCATACTGTTGGCTCCTGAGCTTTTGTTCTCCTCTTGAGAACAAGGAAATAGTCTGCAGTGACTTTACTGGGATTATAGAAAATTGAGATTCAGTTTCTCGCTTTGCCAATTTAGGCTCATAACTACTGTACTTCAGTGTATATAATATAATGTAATGTGTAATGACTCTCTATATGACAGAGGTGGTAGTAAA
>JANHZT010004460.1:32120-42576 GCA_032468215.1 Stegonotus admiraltiensis | reverse complement strand
GGATTCTTCGTATCTCTGGGGGCAGCTGGTTCCAAAGGGCGGGTGCCCCCACAGAAAAGGCTCTCTCCCTGGGGGCCGCCAGTCAGCATTGCTTGGCCGACGGCACCCTGAGAAGGCCCTCTCTGTGGGAATAAACTGGCCGGTGGGAGGCCACTTTTAACAGCAGCGCGTGGCTTTGCCCATGCTGAGAACGGTGCGGCTTACTATAGTGACAGTCTTCCTGTGGTGAGGCGGCGTGGCATGTATCTCCGTGGCCGGAACAACAGATTGACAGCTTGACGCACTCTCAGTGGAGGTTCATGCTCCCGTTGCTGGCAGTTGGCGGCCCTTTGAAGTGGAGCTTTGCGTCCCATTGGGGCACATTGACAGCCGCCATCTTGTTCAGTTGGATTCTGGGCACGGCGGCCATTTGTGGAGTTTCTGCGCTCTCACTTGTTCCCTTGGAGTACCTGGCTGCCATTTTGTTGACTGACACTACTGGCTTGGACTGTCAAACTGCTGCCATCACTCAGACCAGTAATTGCAGCCTGTTTGCCTCTGCCTTCTGTCAACCTTAGTCTATCGCTGACACTATGCCAAAAACCTTGGCTAAATCAAAGCACGGCCGGAGGACCGGTGCCAGAGAACATGGGCAATCAGATAATTGGGTCTCAATTGAGCCATCCCTAGTCACTCAGCCCTCGCGTTCACACCACAAGTCCCACAGGCAGGGCGTGACTTCCTGCAAAGATGAGAGGCGCAGGGTCAAAGTTTTAACCGAGCTTTGTGACAAAGCTAGCACCCACCTTACACCAACTGACGCACAGGCCCCTGATGCTTCCAGGGCTCTTGACCCTGTGGGGGATCCTCGTCCTGCAACTTCTCACCAGGTGTCGCTTCGGGACTGCCCCATTGCCATTTCCACATCAGAGTTGTGGGGCCCCAGCTCCTCAGCAATGCAACCACCGGAGACCTTGGATCCAGAGGTTTTAAAGAAAACTTCCACCTTGGCCTCTTATTCCGCCCTACCTCAAGAGGCGGTTTCTTGTCAGCTCCTTCCAGGCCAACTGCAACAGCTCATTGAGGCTGCAGTGCAAAAGTTGCTGGCCGCAGGACTACGTCCACCCAGCAGGAGCAGGTCCGTGCAGTCGGTCTCTTCTGTGTCTCCGGAGTGGAAACTTCCTGAGTGCTCTCATTCAGCCGGGGTGCCTGACTCCCCTATGTGTTCTCATATGAGCCATCCTTCAGCTTTGACAGATGTCAACTACAGCGATTCGGGCTTGTCAGAAGATGAGGAACTTCCTCCTGACCAGCCAGCCTTTACCGGCCTTTTTCCCCAATCATTGTTTAAATCATTACTCTTCAAGGCCATTAATACGGCTTAGCTGTCCTCGCCTACCACTTATCCGGTGTCAACACCTCCCTCTGGTTCCTTGGATCCAATGTTTGCGGAACCGGTCAGACCTGTCACAGCTATACCAACGCCACCTCTTTTTTTTGGAAATCGTCAAACGACAGTGGGCATCGCTGGGCTCAGCACCTCTCCCCTCGTCAAACGACCGGAAAAAATTTAATGTCACCTCTAGCTTAGGCTCTCTCCTCCAGACGCCTTCTGTTGACGCTCCAGTCGCTGCCTTGTTGCCTAATGCCAATGTCCCGGGGGATCCCAATGAAAGTCTGCGTCCTGAGGAGCGGCGCTCGGACTTAGTTCTCCAAAGGGCACATCAGGGGTCGGCGTGGGTGATTAGGTCGGCGACCACTGCATCGTTTTTCAACCGTACCATGTTGCTCTGGTTATATCAACTGCAGGAGAAGTTGCCCCTTGAGGACATACGGGCCAAGCAGGACCTGAATAAGATCATGGCAGCGGCCCAATTCTCAGTGGGCACCACCCTTAACGCTGCCCATTTTCCTGCCAAGTCTCTGGCTTCCACTGTTGCGGCCCGTCATTTAGTCTGGCTCTGCCACTGGCAAGTGGACGCCAGGCATAAGTGGCGCCTGGCGTCTGTTCCTTTCGGGGGGGTCGTGATTGTTTGGTGAAGCTCTAGATCCCTTTCTCACCAAGACTAGGGACAAGAAGAAGGTGCTGGTGGCTGTGTACCGTAGAGGGGAATCACGGTTCTCACTGTATACATCTCGCCCCCAATTCTGAGGTGCTGACGGAGGGGGATCCTCCTTTTCTTCACCTAGGCCATACAACTTTAGTAGGCAGCGGGGCGTCCAGGATAGGTCGGTCAGGGGTAAGCCTTTTGTGTCCAAACGGCCTTTTTGAGGGGGAGAAGGTCGTTCCTTTCGACGCTATCATTGATTGCATCCTGGATCTTCCCATTGGCAGATTGGCCCTCTTCGCTGCCATTTGGGAGAGGTCTACATCCGACATATGGGTCCAGGCCACGTTACGATCAGGGTTGGCAATTGAATTTCTTTCCCCTCCCCCAAGGTCTTTTGTCTGCTGTCCGCTTTCTCGCAACATCGAGAAAAGATCTCTCATGGATTCGGCGGTTCAGCATCTCCTTTCGATCAGGGCTATCCAAATGGTGCCTGATGATCAAAAGGGGACAGGATTTTATTCCCAGGTATCTCTTGTGCCTAAGTCATCGGGGGATGGGGGGTGGAGATCCATTCTGGACCTTAAACGCTTGAATCAGTATGTCGTGTACCGCAAGTTTAAGATGCAGTTGTTACGATCTACCCTCAGTGGTGTTAGGAGGGGCGATTTCCTCACTTCTATAGACCTCACAGAGGCTTATCTGCACATTCCTATCCTCCCCTCCCATAGGTGGTTCCTTAGATTTTGCTACGGGGGGGGGGTTCATTACCAGTACAGGGCTTTGCCCTTTGGCCTTTCCTCTGCCCCCTGTACTTTTACGAAGATCTTGGCAGCCTTGGCGGCATCCCTCAGGGTTTGTTCTATTAGACTACTGTGCTATTTAGACGATATCCTGGTTTTGTCATCCTCCCCTCAGCAGGTGGCTGTGGATGTCCGGCATACCCTTGAGGCTCTGGCTTCCCATGACTTCTCCATTAATTTGGAGAAGAGCTATCTTGTTCCTACCACCAGTCTCCTCCATTTAGGGGCATTAATTGATTCAGTAAGGGGTAGGGTCTATCTATCTCAGGAGCGACAAGATAGCTTGAGGGCGCTGGTTTCCAGGATCGAGGGGTGTTGGGCAGTTTCTCCTTTTGTCCTTTCTCAACTCCTGGGGAAGATGATGTTGGCCATCTCAATAGTTCCCTGGGCTCAGTTACACGCCCGGGAGCTCCAGTGGTTTCTTTTGCCATTGCAGAAGGCGGGCAGAGGCACGTCATCCCTACAGATTCCTGTTCCCCTGGCGGTGCGCAGATCCCTCCAGTGGTGGCGGTCCCCAACCATATCAGCAGGTTGCCTCTTTTTCGAGCCCCAGAGAGTGGTGATGGCGACGGATGCCAGCCTTCAGGGCTGGGGAGCTCATTGCCAAGGTCAGATAGCACAGGGCATGTGGACCAAAATCTAGGGCTGCCAGCCGATTAATTGGCTGGAGTTGCAGGTGGTTTTCCTCGCACTCCGGGCGTTTCATCACTTAGTGTCCGAGTGCCATGTTCTCGTCCTTACGGACAATGTTACGGCCAAGGCTTACTTAAACAGGTTAGGGGGCACCAGATCCAAGTCCCTGATGTCTGTTGCCATGAAATTGGGGCTCTGGGCAGAACGGCATCTCAGCTCCTTGTGGGCGGAGCACCTCTCCAGAGTGGCTAATATGCAGGCGGATTGGCTGAGCTGTCAGCAGTTGGACCATGCAGAGTGGCACCTGCATCCATGGATATTCAAGGACCTGGCACTCCATTTTGGTGCTCCAGAAGTCGATCTATTTGCGACACAGTTGAATGCCCATCTTCCACGCTTCTTCACCAGGTATCCAGAGCCTCAGGCGGAGGCCACTGATGCTCTCCGAGCCCTGTGGCTGGTGGGCCTTCTGTACACGTTCCCACCAACCTCTCTCCTTCCCAGGGTCATCCACAAACTTCTGTTGGAACAGGAGGAGGTGATTCTCCTGGCCCCTCATTGGCCTTGGAGGCCTTGGTTTGCGGACCTAGTCTCCTTATTGGTCGCCTCTCCTTGGCGCATCCCTCACGGGGAGGACACACTGACACAAGGCGCTCTGTGCCATAGGACCTTAACGTGGCTCAATCTGACCGCTTGGAGTTGAGCAGATATTGGCGAAGAAGTAGTAAAGGACACAATGATTGCCTGGGGGAAAAACTTTGGCTACCCGATTTATCTCAAAAAATGGCAAGAGATTTGGTGGGGAAATATGAAATTGGTAGTATCTACTACATTTAAACAAAATATTTACAAGATGATATATAGATGGCATTTTCTACCAGAGAGATTGGCAAAGATGTTTGCTGGACAGTCCGCCAAATGTTGGAAATGCGGATTTGAACACAGCACCTATTATCACCAATGGTGGATGTGTCCAGAAGCAACTAAATTTTGGGGGGAAATTAAAAAATGGCTAAAGGAAATCTTAAACCAGGAGTTTGAATTACGACCAGAGACATGCTTGCTCGGCGCCAGACCGGAAAACATTAAAAAAGACTTGTGGTACCTTGTGTTACATATTATTACTGCAGCGAGAAAAACGTTTGCTCAGTTTTGGAAAAACAAATATATCCCACCAGATGAAGCAATAATAAAAGAGATATTGGACTGTGCGGAAGCAGATAGACTGACGAAAAAACTGAAAGATAGAGACCAAATGTCAACATGTCTTTCTTGGGAAAAATGATATTTTTGGCTATCAAAAAGGAAAAAAATGGATTAATATAAATAAATGTTAAATACATTGAAAATATTTTATTATATATATAGAATGAGGGTTGAAAGACTTGATAGGTTTATAAATGCAAAATAGATTGTATTGTCTCCCCTGGATAGTATCATGAATTTAATATATTGGCTTATGCTAAATATTTGTACACTAATGTATTATGTATGTTTTCTTTTTTCTTTTTTATGTTTTGTGTTTTGTTTTGTTTCATTCTTTTTTCTGTTTTCTCTTGTTTTCTTTTTAAATATAACTGTAAATAAAGATTATTTTTTTTAAAAAAAGGAAAAAAGAGACATTTACAGTAATTTGAAGAGATTCTAAAATAAAATACATTAAAGGCATCCATAAAATTTTTCCCTGTATAAATAAATGTATACATGTTGCTTTGAGTAAGCGGAGAAAAATAATTAGAAGTGATATGCCTTCATTAATTAAAAGTGGCACTAAGATTTAGATTTTTTCCTAACAATTGCAGCATGCTAAATCAAATAAAAGTGCACACAGGTGTGAATTTTCTTACATCTTCATTCTTATAAAATGATGTACAATGACCACAACTGAGCTAGTGGGCAGGTACTGTTGAAATAATCACAAGACAATCTGATGCTAGCTGAAACTGAAGCTTTCCAGGTTTTTGATATTTTGTTAATGAAAGAGCATTGCTCAAATAATTTTCTAGTGTAAAACACCACATATTAAGCTATGTTTATGAGCTGCTCCCTATATTCCAGATTTAGCCAAGGGAAACATAATCCCCTTCAGAAATATCTGAGCTGGCATGACGTGGGGAGTTACTGTTATAAAAAGGTCGTATTTTTTTCTTTTATGAAAACTAGAATTCTTAACACGTCAATTAAACCACAGTAGGCACTTTTTAGGCTGTTCCCTCTAATCCCTCTCAGTATGACTTTTCCATTCCAGCTTAACTTCATGTTTTCTCTGAAACCATACTTTAAACACTGTGGCAGTCACAGAACATTTTTATTTTTAAAAATGCCAATAAGCCAAACATATTCTTGAAAAACCGATGATGCTAAAAGCTAGCAACTTCTCAATAAAAATAATAAGATGAGGTGGGGAACTATATGGCAGGTATATTATAACAGCAGACTTTGACATGATTTTAGGAATCATGTTAATACATAACAGAGTGGACCAGAAAAACATTTTCAGAAGATTGAGAACAACATTCACAGCAACAATCAAAAGATTATATATTAATAACAGACTGGAAGAATAAGAACATTAAAACAGTTGCCAACTTTTTTGAAATAAAGCTTTTAAAAATAGTTTTAAAATTTTAATAGGAGATATCTATGTATCTATCTTCTAAAGAAATGCCTAATTAAAGTTGATGGGTCTTACTCCATAATAAAAATATACATTCTGTTTAAACTTTAGCACTTTATTATTTTTGTTCTATTATTACAGAATTTGCATTATCATTTTTTTCAATTCAAATTTTCAAGAGTTAAAAAATAATTATGAAAACAGTAAACAAAGTTCTTGAACACATCAAGACTAATAAGCTTAAAAGAATACTCAGCAAAGTAATTCCTAGACTAGGGGAAATAAATTTAAAGTGTGTTATTATTCTGATAGCCACTTGTTTCCACTTGATATCCACCTGATATTCACAAATTTGGGGAAAAAAATGGGGAATATTCTCCGCCGTGATTTTACAATTAAACTTGCTATCATGTTATAATTTCATTTTACTGAGTTAGCTGCCCAATAAATTTAAATAAAATAAAATAAATAATAGGCATTCCTAAAGCTGACCAACATTGGCAAAAGGAACAGAAGAACCAGGAAGGAAAGGAGTAGGTAAAACAGGTGGCAAAACTGCAGCAGGAATTATACGGGAATTTAACTGCTGAGGATCTCCATGTATCATCACCTCTTTTTCTTCTTTTTACCCTCAGAGGATTGCTTTTAAGAATCATTCCATAATTCAATTTCATTTTCATACTTATTTTAAAATTCTATTGATTAACAAAACAGTGTGGAAGCTTGTTAAATAAGTGCTAACTTTTTTCTTGTTTCTTTATTATTACACAACATTCAAAAACTGATTTATGAAGTACATAAAATGTAACAAAAGTGTGCTAGTTCAATGCAATTGTTGACATATGTCATTGCTTTATTGTCTGTCATGTAATTTCATTATTATAGCTGCATGAAGAAGATACACTATAAAGTTTTTCACATATAATGCTAACTCAGCATTTTAATATATAACCCACCTTAGAACTGAAAATGAAGATACTGAAGTGGTAGATAGCTTTTGTCTTTCAGGATTGGTGCCTTTCTGTTCATAAAGAGCAAACACCCAAGAAATATACCACAAATTAGCACTTAATAAGATAGCAGTGAAGGCTTTGAAAAGGATATTCACATGCCAGAATGTGTCTAAACGCACAAAATAATTGTGCAGATGGTTTCCCTGTATGAAAGTGAAAAAAGAAACAGGATAGAAGGAATATTGATGTTTTTGAGGCTGGAGAAGGCTCTTGCGAGAGCATGAATAGCCAATAAAATAAACAAATGGATCATAGGAAAAAAAATTGACCTAGAATTTATATTCAAGGCACAAATGGCTAGATTCAAATTATCCTATTTTGAATACATTATGTGAACATCTAATTCCTTTGACCAGTCTATAATGCTGGGAAAGGAAAAAGGAAAGAGGATGGCCAGCAGTAAACCAGACAGATTCAATTACAATGTCAAAGGGTGTACTATCAGAAAACCTGGATGGCCAGGGTGGGGACAGGTCCTGAAGATCTACCCATATATCAATAAGAGCCAAGACCAATTTGACGGCATATAATATTTTTTTAATCCCATGAAATATTTAATACTTTAATGAAATCAAGCTTTCATATAGTTTTATTACAGATACTTCCAAGGTCTATGAACATTTTATTATTTCAATGAATTCTGTAGAGTATTATTAAATTCAAGCCAGAACTAATTAACTGTTAATGATGTTTTACTTTTAACTTCTCTGTTATATTTTTAGGTTTTCCTGTGCAGCTTTTGAAACATTTTCCTGGCTGTATAATTATTATTTTCCAAACACAATCAGAAAGAAATATATAAGCAACAAAAATACACTGTGAAAGTATTAAATTAAGACTTTAAATCATTTGGATTAGTAACCTAAGTCAGACTACTAATGAAACAAATACATTTCAGCTTTTTCAGCTAGTTTTTCCTTCAATATCTTCTATCCTCCTAGAGAACACTAAATCTGAGAAGCAAAACCAGTGAAGCAAGACTTACTGCTAATAATCAGGGGTGGGGGGAGAACCCTGAATATTAATGCAGATTGGTAAATTACAGGATTCATCAATATGTTTCTAGCAACATTCTAAAATGTTTAAATATGTCATGTAAAAAGCCTAAAAAAAGATGCAGTGAGAAGATACACAAATACCATTTACCTGACACTGGAAATAAAGGTAATAATGTCTCTCCCTATTGCCTTACACTTTACACATTTTGGAGCACAAAACTCTGTAAAGTGTATCAAATTTGGATCATTTTAAATTTGCAACACTCCATTTTGAGTTTGAAACAGATGTCTGGGATGCAAGAAGCTGTCCTGTATGTGAAATAGGATGTTTTCATAATTTTGAAAATCTTTTGAATACAACCCATATTTTTTGAGCTGGAAAGGCTGCCTAAAAGCATAGAGTGAACATTTGTTAACTGTTGCTTCCATCTATTACACTCATTTCTATTTCAAGCACTACATGGAATATGGCTAGAGAAGGTACGTTTGTTTGGTCAGTCAGTCTACCAAGCATAATTTACTTAGCAATTTTTAAAAGATAGTAAATAAAAAAGAAGACTACCACTCATAGCATAAATGTATTATGTATTCAGAGTTTTGAAAACTCCATGAATATTTGCATCTCTACACTTCTTAAGACTTGTAAAGTGAATGTTCTACTATTGAAATGCATTTACATATTACTTTCTTAAACAATAAACAAGTATCAACATCATTTAGTTAAAAAAGAAAAAACATGTAAAGTCAAGGATTTTCACTACTGGAAATAGATTAAGAGTTAAAATAAAGTTAGCATTATGCTTTTTGCCATCTAGAAAAACACTTAGTATGGTATTTAAATAAACAAGAGCCACTTTGATATAGTGCTTAAAGTGCCTGGATTAGAAAGTGGAAGCACATGATCTTTCTTTAAGCATGAAAACAAGCTGATGACTTTGGGCCAATCATTTTCTTTCTGCCCAACCCACCAGACTTATTGTGGAGAAAATAAGAGGCAGGAGCATTATGTACCGGTATGTCAACTGTACAAAATAAAGGCAGGATATAAATCCACACTCACTTTAAAGAAGATGACCAAGAGCTGTAGCAAGCAGAAGAGTGATAAAATGTCATTGACCTGGAAAGGATTGGAATTTTTAGTCTTTTCTTCCTTGAGATGACATTTTTTTTTCTTTTAAGGTTTTTATTCAAGAGATAACATATTAAGTCTCTTTAGTTTCTCAGTGAAAAATCATTAATGATTGTCACCAAGTTTCAGAAATACAGTTTTGGAAAGAGTCTGTGGCCCACTAAATAGAGTTGGAATTGTCTGTCATTGCTTAAAGGATTAAGTACAATTTGCAGCTACTTTAGAAATAAATTGAAAATATGTTTGTTTAGTAAGTTCTTAAGAGTATGAGAGATTAAGCTATTAATTTTTAAAAATTTAATCTTCTCCTGAGTTTTGGATCTCTTGGCATCCTTGACTTCAAATTTGGCTTGCCTGATTTTTAAAGCTCTGATATCTATGACCAGGTGCCAACTTTTGAGTTTCGGGCTAGGATTAAAGCAGGTGAGCCTGCTCACATACAATTGATCACCTTGTTTTAGCAACGAAGCTCCAGAAGACATAATGGGAAAAGGTATGCTTTGAGCACAAGCCAGAGTGAAATGGGACAACTCGCCACAGTCATCTCACTGAGGCCAAAATGCTGCAGCCAGCTTGCTGCAGGACAGTTCCACGCAGGATTACTCAATATGATAATTATGATCCACCACTGTTTCTTTGACATTATTTCCATTGACAAAGATGGAAATAATTTAGAAGAAACAGTAGCAGATAACTTTTACAGTTTAGAGTTATCTTGCATGGATTATTCTGCAGGGAACTGTCCTGTGGCAAGATGACCGTGGCAAGATTGGACCGTTGGCCATGGAGAGTTGTCCTAAACCTCAAGCAGAGGAAGTGAATATTACGGAGCACAGGTAAATTTCATGTATAAGCCTAGTTAATGTTGGTTCATCTCCTCAAATATTGCCTTAGCAAGTTGTCATCTAGCAGCACCATTTACGATTGCCATTTTCTTTTCAGTAAGAATAGACAGGAAAGACTTCTGACAGGCTGCAATGTCTTTTTTGGTAAGGAAGGAATGTGAGAATGCTCTTCATATTTGTATATTGAGGAAAATAACTTTAAAAACATGCTTTTTTTATCAAGGAACAGGCTATCTTCTTCCCTTGTTTCTTTAGAATATTTTATACCAAATCCCCAAACTGCTTATTTATTTATTCCTTATATAGGGGTGTTTGGTTTTTTTTTAATTTGATTTATATGCCGCCCTTCTCCGGAGACTCAGGGCGGCTTACAATGCGTTAAGCAATAGCC
>JANHZT010004459.1:59051-87806 GCA_032468215.1 Stegonotus admiraltiensis | reverse complement strand
CTTGCTGTTTGCTTGCAAGGAGGTAACTGCTGCGAGGCAGAGGCCAAAGGGTGGGGGCCAGTGGGTGGGTGGTGCTAAATTCTGTGTATAAGATGCAGGTAAATTTTTGCCCCCTTTTATGGGGGAAAAAGGTGCCTCTTATAGTCTGAAAAATATGGTATGTTGTTAACGCCATCACTCCGCTAAACAAATAATTCCCTCAACACTGTCAAACTAGTTACTAAGTCTGCATTATTATTAATCTTCTAATCGTTCCTATCACCCATCTACTCCCACTTATGACTGCATGACTGTAACCTTGTTGCTGGTATCCTTAAGATTATGGTATATTGACGGTTTCCCTATCATTAAGTGTTGCACCTTATGATTCTTGATGAATGTATCTTTTATTTTATGTACTCCGAGAGTGTATGCACCAAGATAAATTCCTTGTGTGTCCAATCACACTTGGCCAATAAAGAATGCTATTCTATTCTTTTATTCTTTTCAACTTCACTTTTGACTTTCAGTTTGACTTACACCTCCAGCTTTTGCCCAGGTGGCCTGCCAGGGGAAAACCTCTTACTGAGATTAGGCCAGAAGTAAGAATAATTATGTTCTATGTTCTATCCTTTCCCTTCCTTCCTGCATTATCTGAACGTAGGCCACCATAGTTACATCTTCTAAAGTAAATAAAAATAGTGTCTAGCATAGTGCTCATTCCCTACTAGGAACTGTCTGTCTATAGTGTCAGCAACTTTCCAGCAGTCTGGCCAATTTCAGGCTATTCCCCCTGCTACAGGAAAGGCAGATGATATACTAAGCTGTGCTGGCTAGGGAATTCTGGGAGTTAAAATCCACACATCTTGAGGTTGCCACATTGAGAAACACTGTTCTTGACAGTAAAGGGAATACTTAGAATACAGTCTAAAATTATTGTCATGCCTTATGTCAAGAAACAAAAGCAACATCTGCAGAAATACGGTATGTTTGAAGAGAAATACTGGTTTCTAGCTGACCTTGGCTGATCTCATAAAAGCTGAGGGTGTTTGGGCCTCCTTAATATTTGGATGGAGAACCACCAGGAAATGTGAGGGCTTTATGCTCACCACCAACTGAGAAGTTGAAAGAACATCCCAGCAAAAAGTCCGTTTTTGCTTCCTCTTCTTGATAAGTCATTACTTTTCCTCATCATCAACTGTCTTTGGGCAGAAAAGGAAATTTATCCCAGATTTTAATGAATGTAATACAACCTCTTCAAGCTTCTTTTGCATCATAGCAAGGCGGCATGGCTAGCTTTTCATATACTGATGAAATAGATTCCTCTTCCAGGGGGGCGGGGGGGAAAGCATTACTGTGTACACATTGAGTACATATTATGCAATAGCACCCAAAAAAAAAAAATCCCCCAGGAAGCAATTTAGAACCATAGCAGTGGTGGGTTGCCCCCAGTTCGCACCGGTTCTATAGAACCGGTAGTAAAACTGGTGGGAGGCCCTGCCCACCGACCCCGCCATCACCAAAATGCTTCTGCGCAGAAGAACGCATGTGCACGCAAGCGAAGCAAGCGTGTGCACGCGGTCCCACTGCAAACCGATAGTAAAGGTAAATAGGACCCACCCTGAACCATAGTTATCAATCTGGTAGTGAAAAATATTAAATCCTCACATCACACTAATTGTTGATTTTTAAGCTCTAAATATAGAACATTCAGAAGCAGAAACTGACTCGGTGCTTTTTGTCCTGTATGACTTAACATTCCCACTGGGTTGGAAGCAGTTGGATTCAACTTCTGCTAGGGCTAGTACAGGTATATAGTGGTCTTAAGGAATGTAAGGATGGCAGGTGCCTCTTCTGTGCATGTTCAGCACTGTAGTCTCTGTGACTGTTTCTATTGCTGGCAGAATGAAGGGCTACTGCCCAGGTGTTTGAAACAGGAGACCTGCTCAATTGTATTTCTCTCCATTATTTTCTTGAAAATAATGGGGAAAAAATCAAATTGCTTGTTATTTAATTATTTAAAACATTTATACAGCCACCCATCTTATATCAAGTTTTGGGTGCCTTATTTTTCAAAAAAAAAATTACCGTCATGAGAATAAACTAGGCAACAACTAATATTTTAGATTGTTTTTCTAGTACACATAAGTCTATGGATAGTTCTTGAACAGACTGAGCAGTTTATAACTATTTTTATTTTCTTCCTCTAAATTCCGTGTGTGTGTAGAGATAGAATTCATTGCTTTCAGAGAAAGTGAAATCCCATCTCTGTCTACAATTAGTTATATAGTCTTTTTCAGACCACTTTCATGCAAATAATGAAAATTTCAATTTTCATATAGTTTGAGAGTTGCATTAATAGCTTAGGCTGATCCCTACAATTAGGGACATACCGGTAAGTGTCTGTGATGCCAAAAATCACAAAATGCACAATATGATACCATACCACAAGTTTTGCCCTTTTATGCTTGTGTCACAACATTGTACATAAATAGACAGGGAGCTTCCATTGTTGTGTTGTGATGCCAGTTTTGTCAATTGCTCTTCCTGGCCCACTCATGTGGATACACAATAATTAGGGCTCATTTTATCTTCTTCTTGATGGAACAAGACAACTCAGAAGTCTTTTAGCTGGGTATCAGTTATGGAAATCATAACCCAATAAATATGGAAAGGAATAAATTAGAAAAAAATGATATGTTACTATTGACAAGAACTCAAATATCAACCCTACAATATAAACAACAATCTTTTCATTTAAGTTTTTAGCATATTCCTTTCATGCAATTTCGCTTATAATAATTTCTTCATGAAGTTTGGTTTTTTCAGACTGAATCTTTTATGTATTTAATCTATACTGATCTGGTATTTACCTACAGATTATATATTAAGGGCTATGTGTGATTTTATTTTTGATTAAAAGGTCATTAAAAATTGGGCAAAGTTTATCCTTCAAGAAATTATCTTCTGCACATACAACCATATCATAAGCCAACTCAGGATTTCATAAGCCAGCTCGGGAATTACTAAAAATGGCATTTCTCTTGGCTAAATAAGTATTTGAGGACATTGATTTTGTAATAAACCAACTGTTCTCACTTGCTATCATAGGAATTGGAAAGAAATGTTGTTTGCGTTCTAGCCACTTGATAAGGAGTCTGGGGTCTTTTTAATAGAATTAAGTTATATAAAGACTTCACAAACTTTAATGTGGAATAATAACTTCCCTAGGTTATCATTCTGAGAGAGATTGATTAAGTTTAAGGCTGCTTTGTGGATTATAAACCACTGTAGTATTTACATACGTTGCTTTAATCATGAGCACTACTGGCAAGATGCCAGCCTCAATATTTTTAAATATTAAGATTTGTGAGCCTTCATTTCTCAAATCTCCTATCTTTAAGGTTGGTAAATGGCTACTAAAAATGGATGACCTTTTGTTTTTGTTTTTTTGGTATTCCATATATTGCTGAAACATATGCTCAGTATCACTTATTCTTGGCCATGCTAATTAGGGCTGCTTAGAATTGTAGTTCAGCAGCACTGGAAGACATAAATTTCTTACCTTTCATTTATGGGAGGTAGGTGCCAGGTTCAATCTCCCTCCTTTTCAATGGCCCTATCCATCAGCTTAAAGTAGAAAAAAAGTGACTCATTGGCAGAATATTTGCTTTACAAGGAAAAATTCTCAGTGCAATTCCAGTCATTTTTTTTTTATTTTATTTATATGCCGCCCTTCTCCGGAGACTCAGGGCGGCTTACAATTTCTTAGTAGAGCTAGAAAACTTCCTGTTGGAAGCTTGTAGGAGCCACTGCCATTCAATTGGGCAGATTCATACTCTCTGCCAAGATATAATGGAGATGGTTTGCTTATGCTTATGCTTAATGTATTGTCTGAATCCAGTCTTTGTGGTTTCTTAAATGTGGTAAAACTTAATATAATGTGTGGACCCTGCCACCAGACAGCAAAGGCTGGCATGCAGACACAAAAGGGCAACCACAAGCATATTTGGGTCACCAGGCATATAAAAGAGATATAAACCTAAGTATCATATTAATGATATCTAATCCAATGATGTCGGATAATCTCACCAAGCACTTTCACATTAAAAGGATTGGAGAAAATAGAAAGTGTTGTAGCACCTCACAAAGGAGCAGCAGTGGGCTGGACCAGTGGTGAGTTGCTACCAGTTTGTCCCAGATTGGTAGCAGAGGCGGCAGGAGGCTCCGCCCACCCACCTGGATGTCTTTGCACATGCACAGAAGTATTGTGTGGGTGCATGCCCACAAGCGAACTGATAGCGAACGAAATTGAAACCCACTATTGGGCTGTACCTCTCACCCCTATCAACACCAATTGGAATTGGCCACAAGGAAAGGAACTGAACCACCGCAACAGTGCACTGCCCAATCCCAAATCCCATAGCTAGTCCAAAAGGATACCATAATTGATCATATCAAAAGCTGCCAGGAAATTAAGAAGAGTAAGGATGAGTGCACTACCCTATCTGGTGTCTAATGGCAGCTTCTTGAGGGGGCAGATTATGGCCTCCTTAAAGTATGTCAGGAATACCCCCTCTTGCAGTGATGTGTTAACCACTGCATCAGTGGTGGGTTGCCCCCGGTTCGCACCGGTTCTATAGATCTGATAGTAAAACTGGTGGGAGACTCTGCCCACCGATCCCGATATCTTCAAAATGCTTCTGGGCATGTGCAGAAGCTTCTGCTCTTGCGCAAAAGAGCACACACGCGCATGAGCAAAGCATGTGTGCATGGCCCCGCTGCAAACCAGTAGTAAAGGTAAGTAGAACCCATCCCTGCACTGCATGCATCTACCCAGAAGTCACCATCATGAAGCTTTCAATAACCAGGAATGACAAGGGTTTAATAAGCTGATAAGATAAGTTAATAAGTTGTGCTGACAGCCCTGAGGACCCTGTCCACTTCCCAAGGACCAGGCTGCTCCCTGATAACAGGGTAAGTCCATTCCCCAGTTATCTCTAATGGACTTGCTCCACGCTTGGAGTCCAAGAGCAAATCTGAGCAATTTTATCCACCATGCATTACATAAACTCCTCCAGGCAGCCCTGAAGATGATCATCTGAGCCTTCCTTCCCAAGGAGAACTGGGTGATTTTGAAACAGGTTGTCAGGTGACATTCTGTGGATGCAATAAACGCAGAGAAATATTGTTGTTTCACCGCTCTTATTGCCAAATTATACCTTAATTGCAGTTCTAACCTGGGTTTGGTCAGATTTGTTCCTTGTTTTTCTCCAGCAGGGCTCTAAACGTCTCTTGGTTCTTTTCAACACTCTCAGATGCTCCATGGACCATGGAAAGTATTGAGTCAATGGGCCAGGAGAGCCCAATCTGTCCTAGGCATAACATAGGCACAATCCTGTCCAGGGCTTTGGTCATTCTCTGATTTCAGGTTGCCACCAGAGCCTCCATAGGAATATGCAGCAGTGCCCCGAGGGTTTCCCACAGCTTTCTTTGCAAGCCCAGTGGATCCATCGCTGAGGGTTCAAATAGGTCCAGCCTCCTTGCAGAGGGAGGCAGCATAAAAGGATCTCAAAGCAGCCAGGGTGTGGTCTTATCATGATAGAGGGGACCCTGGCAGATCCCCCGGCAGGTCACATTGCTACTGCTCCAACAAGAGGTTCCTATCTAGAATGTGACCACTGTCTCAGGTTGGGCCATGGATAACCTATGGCCATCATGGTGGCCATGAACACCCAAGCCAGTTCCAAGACCAAACCCATGGATGGCAGATCAAAGTCTCTCAGGACTATAAGCCTGGAGAACTCTACCGCCAGCCTTCAGATGGCACCCATCAGTTTAGGCATGGAAGTTGCTAAGAGCACGGAAGCTGATACAGCAGCAACATTCCCAACTGATCCTGCAAGTATCAGTCTCAGGAACATGGTCTCAGATCTGGAAACTTGGGGAGGATGGTCCCTGAAGATCAAAAGGGATTCCCAAATAACAACTGACATTCTCCTTCCCCCACCCTGTAGCTTTGGTTGGTGCCAAATTCTAAATCCGGCTGGGCACATCTCCAAGAGGACAACACCGCTCTCTGGGATTAGCCAAGTCTTGATAATGCACAACAGATCAGCCTGCTCCTCCCTAATAAGATGACAAATAAGGAGTACTTTATTGTTAACCAACCTGGTATTCATCTGCAGCAACTGAAGATCCAGACCTAGGAAAGACTGCTATCTAGAAGTCTGGGCATGAACTCACAGGGCTGGAGCTATGCTGGCTGGAGAATTCTGGGAGTTGAAGTCCACAAGTCTTAAAGCAGCCAAGTTTGAAGACCTCTGGTCTTAAGAGTTGGAGCTCCCTTTCCTTGCAATTGCCTGCAAGGGAATTTTGGTTCCTGTCTAAGCACTCCATGTCCATTACACTTGAATGAACTGCCAAACCCTAAAATCCCTCTTCCCTCAGTTCTAGTGTCCTTCTTCTCTGAGGCAATGCTCTTCCTTCAGTTATCCATTCAACTGTTTTTCAGCCATCCATTACAATTCAATCATCTGGAGGTGTGAATGTAAGTTTCTTTAGATTCTGTATGTAGCTTCAAAGATTAGACCTTCAAGGATGCTCATTTTCTGCTGATGTTGCTGTATACTTTATTTTATTTCTAGGAGGAGAAAATCTGGATAATGTGGATTTTATGCTGGCCTCTTTCAAACTGCCTTTTTAGCCAAATACCGCACTAGTGGTCTAGAAAAGCTTGTAATCATTATGAAAGTTATTAGCCAATTTTATCCTGGCAATTTCCCATTGTGTGAACAGAAGACTCAATGCCAGCTGATTTGACTTTAAAGAACCTGCTGTGCCTCATCCATTCCATCCCATCCATCTGACCACAATAAACACTGGATGGAGATTTGAACTTATGGTCTATCTTAGTTATGCCTTGGTGGTGTCCTTGCTCTGATCTAACCATGTGTTTTGCCCCTCACAAAGAGCCATAGTGTCACAGTAGTTAGAATGCAGCATTGCAGGCTAACTCTACCCACAGTCTGCAGTTTGATCCTGATGGGACTCAGCCTTTCATTCTTCCAAGGTCTGTAAAACAAGGCCCCAGATTGTTGGAGGCAGTATACTGACACTGTAAACTGCCCAGAAGATGCTGTAAAGCATTATGGGACAGTATATAAATTGAAGTACTATTGCTAGCAATCTAGTAATGTTCCTTTTCATTGCCAAAGTCAATTTTTAGTCCTAAAGCATAAACTGGGCAGATTAAAGGATGCTCGCTATACAATACATAGCACTTACGAACTCATTCTCTTCTTAAACAACACAAAAAGTTGGGGGAGGGATTTGTAGCAAAGAGTATCAAAGTGAACTTCTATGGAGTGTCTTGGCAACCACTTTCTGAGTTAAATGTGATTCCAGTGGTGGGATTACCAGATGTTGGCAACCCAGAAGGCAAGTGTCAAGAGAGCACATCTGGTTAGTTTAACTTTAAAAAAAAGAAGAAGAAAGAGCAAATGTAGTATACTGTGAATTCAGGGCATTTAAACCTTAATATTTTGCTAGAGCACAACATGATTTTTCCCCAATGTGTATGCATATGTGTTCTACTTTCTTCTTGCTGAACTTCTCTGCAGCTGTAAGGTCGAGATGTCACGCCTTTAAACACATGCTCCCACGCCTGCTGTAGTCTGTACTGAATTATCGATCTCTGTGAACAAAAAAGCTCCATGGTGCTTTTGCAGTGAAGAGGAGCAGCTCTTGTGGACAGAAACGAAACAAAAGTTTCTTCCAGAATGCCAGGCCCCTTGCCAACAACTCTGAAACCAAGCAGTCTCCTTCTCTGCAGAAACCTACATGAAACACTGTGAGAAACGTTTTAGCCCTGTCAAATGGGGATGGGGAGTCCCAACAATGGAAAATATTGATTTTCTGAGCTCTTAGAACAAAAACACAGCTGACAAGCCTTGATTATCCAGAGCCAAAGCCACTTAAGAAGAAACAATTTAAATTGTTATGAAAATATATGAAGGTCCACAAACGGGGGGGAGGAGACATATTAATCACTATATCCATATACCCAGCATGAGGATTATTGGAGCGTGTGTTAAATATAATCATTCAGGTTTGTTCTGTGTTGGACTAGAGCTGTGCATATCCTGTTGGAACTGATTGAAGTATAATCTAGTATGATCATCTAGGAAGTGTTTGTGCCTATATGTCCCAAGTGAACAGAGTCCTTCAGATTGTTGCACAGCCATCTGTTCTGCCTGCTAGATCCATGTGTCTCCCAGTTGCTTAAAACCTCCCAGGAGGAAATATGTGATAAAGTCCAAATAGTGGTAAGTTCATCTTTGAAAAAAGGCGATGGTTCCTCCCGACTTTAAGGAGTAGGCAATATGTACCCTCTTCCAGAAGCTATGATTAGACCCAGTAGCAGTGGATTATTTCCAGACCATCTGTAACCTTTCCTTCTGGTGGGCAGCAACTTCAGGGGGTCCAATTGAAACATATTATCTGCATTCCTTCTAATTAGGATTCAAGCCTGGACACAGAACTGAGATGGCACTGAGCACACTTGTGGATGACCATTTAACTGTCCCTAAACCCCAGAATGTACTAACCTTAGCATGCTTTAATGCGTTCCCTGCAGGAGTTCCTGAAGACGGATACCAGAAAATTCCATATAAGCTAAGGTTCTGGTCCTGTGGATAAGGATCTAAGTGAAATCATAGTCCATGTCCTGCTATACTGCACTTTTTATAAAAATGCAAGAGCTCATCTCTTCACTCCCCATTTGAAAAAAAACAGGCAACTGTGATTTATTCTACGTACAGTTTTATTACAGACCTACAGGCTCAAAAATTAAAATGGATTTTCAGAGTGATAACTAAGTGAGGAACTGAGGTTTTTGCCAGAAGCCAGTTTACACATTTATTTAACATTGTGATGTTAACTTGTTTAACGAATCATAAAATACGAAAAGGTGAAGTCAAATACCCTGGAGGATCTCTAGGTTTCACAATGTGTATCAATGCATTGAATGAAGCATTTAAACCAATCTCAACTTAACTATCAGAGTTTCCGTGAAGATATCCAGGGAATTAACATTTCCTGGAAACTAGAGAAACCTTTCAGATCATATGTTGATATGGGAGACTAAACAGCTACTGTTGCTTCCTGTTCTTTACCCTCTACCCTCCTCCTCAACAAGTTGCTGTGAGCAGAATTCACAATTTGTTGCACAGCAAGTGAGGGAGATGGATAGATGAACAAATCAGGAAGGAAATAGGAGGGGAGGAATTCTACAGTCTTGCTTATTCATTTTATTTGTATCCTGTCTTTTTAAGGAAGATGAATGAGGTCATAAATATGATAAAAATATACAACTAAAAAGCGCTAAAATAAAAACAGCATATATTTTATAGAATTAAAAACCAGGTTAAAAAAATACTAACAGTGTGGACTCTGTTGGGAGACAGAAGAGCTGTGTAACTGGAGTTCAAGTTACAACAAGGCAAGAATCCTGCTTATTATTTTGCTGGGGAAATTACTCAACAGCCCTTGGTCTGGTTTACAGATGGAATAGAAGGAGGCGGTAACAGAAAGAGGTCCAAGTTTAGGGAGGTTTTATCAAAGCGCCCTCTGGTGGACATGTGCTACCAATCCATTTAACAGTAATAACAACTGATATATTTAATTTTGCCACAATCCTTTTATATAGCATTGTTCCACTATATTGCAGTATGCAGTATGCAGTATCGCAGTATGAACAAACAGGAGCTCTGAGCCCCTCAGTGCAGGAGGTTCAGGGAGCCATCACCCGTAAAGCACCTGCTGGGCACTGAGCTCTCAACAGATTTTAGCAGAGCTTGTATATTAAAACCTGGAGTTGGCAGAACAAGCCATACTTCTAGATAGATATGGTTAAAGAAGCTGTGCCTAAATGTTTTCCTCACGGGAAATAATTTTACAGTGTAAACATTTAAACAATAACAAATATGTTCTTATCCAATGGAGTCCATTTCTTCTTCATAGGAAAAAAGTTAAAAGGTTCACTTGTAACTTGAAATTATACAATCCATTCTATTCTTTGAAAATAATGTCATCTTATACTTCTGCATATATACATGCAAGACCTTATAGGACTATTCAGTAATTACTAAGATTTTCTAGAAGAAAACCTGGCAGTTGAAACAGCTTCAGGCCAATTTAATTTCATTTCTGTGCTTCAATATTTTTGTTGGCTTTTGATTTTTTGGCAAGTATGTTAGCCTTAACAGCTTTTTGCTGCCCTTCTGCACTATTAACCACATGGTAGTTAGACCAACAAAATCACAGAACTAGACATTTTTAAAAAAAGAGTACACATACTTTCTGGAATTGCAGGACTTCTACACGCTCCCTTGCAACTTGATTAAACAGCATAACTTTAATTTAAAATGTTTGCATTTCTGGTGCCCATTACAAAAACCTCTTGGGCCCGAGAAGTTGATTTGGCCAGTTCTACCAAAATTTAAATCACCCTTTTAAAGTGTTGATTTCAAATGGGAGTAAATAAAAACATTTTGAATGAAGCCAGATGCAAACAAAAGCTTGTTTAATAAAATAATTGGAACACAGAAGCAACATGAAAAAGAGGGAAAAACAGGGCAGTGGTAAGGGAAATTTGATCACAGATGCAGATTTGGAAAGAAAAGCTGGCCCTAATTTGCTATTCTCCACAAGGACAATAGATTCATACCCAATTTGTTAGCTTTTTACTGATGCTAATAGGCAGCTATTCCACACTTTCAATTCTTTAGCAGTACATATGGATTAAAAAATTACCAAAATTTTTTTCCCTTATTTCTTGAAATCCTAATGACAACCTATGCAACTGGAATGGAGACATGAATTTAATAATAGCTTTCACCAAACATTAGCTACAGGACTTATATGTGCAATCTTTTTAAAGAAATGAAACATTCAGAATGGTTACTATTTTTACAAGTAGTTTATGAAAAGCAACCTTCTAGCAAGTTAAATCAAATGTACACCCAGTCCAGAATTGTTTACTTCAATTAGTAGCTAATTACTGTAACTGAACATACTATAGTATTTTCTTATTTTGGTATCTTTTCTACAAACTATTTCTCTTTTTCCTCGATATACTTGTTCACAGTAACAACTGGGGGGTGGGGGGTTGGAGGGAAGCAAGCGGAAATTTACCTGATGAAATTTCCCACATCAGGAAGTTGTTCCTAATCTAAATATTTCTGTGGTGGTTGGAGTTTTTTGCTCTGCATTCAGGTACAAGCAAAATGTTGGTCATGTAGTATATAATAAAAGTGTATTATTCATACACTTGCACATTTATTTACTAACAGAGAAAGGCCTATTTGAATATATTGTCTTAGTATAAATGGTCATGTCTGGTCCTAGTCATAAAGCACACTGGGTCTTCCAAGTATATATCGTTTTATATAGAGAGATTTATGGAGATGCATTTCTTAAAAAAATTTCTATCTAATTATTGTCCCCAATAAGGAAAGGTTGGCCATTCCCATCTACAATGTATAGCAAGTTCATTTGATCCAGATGTTTGGTTTCATTAAATTGCTGCCTGAATGGTTCACTGAAAGTCCTTCAGAAAATTTGAAAATCTTGCGCACGCAATACTGAAAGAATCCCAAGGACCTTCTCTGTTTATATGTTCCCCATTGAGATACTGTTGCTTCAGTGGTTTGGGCAGAACCAGCCAACTGGAGATACTTTTGGTAATGTCTATATTTTGATGGAAGAAGGGAAATAGAATAGACGATGCTGTTTTTCATTCCTTGCCCTGACTTTGGTGCAGTAACCTCTCCCTAGAATGCAAGCATGTTTTCTAACAAAGCTTGTCTTATAACATTCCCAAAGTTACTTAATATGAAATCTTCTGAAGAATATTCAGGGAATAGCTGCGGTCACCGACTTCATTTTTCTTTAAATTAATTTAAGATTAGATTATTTTGGTATTTTTATTTGCTTTTTATCATTTCTGTCATAATTATTAAAATGACTTGTAATTACTTTTCTAGCTTGATCTGTAACTGGTTATTTCTAATTTTCTTTAGATTTATCATTGCCATTTTAACTATTTATACATAACCTAATGAAGAAAAGGTATGCAATTCTGTCACAACCGTTTTCTCATTATATTATACTGTCTGCTAACTTGAACAGCCCATACCATGTATTCATTCTCCTAATGTTATTTATCTACCCATGTCCTCCCTCTGCCCAGGAGAAACTACATTTATCAGCATTTCTAAATGACTGCAATTTTCTGCCACTATCCAATTCCTGCTGTATAATCTATATACATTATTACTCATTGGTGGTGGGGGCGGACAGTTTTAAAACTGTTTTAACATCAGAAAGAGTTTTCAAAATGGATATCCATTTCTCTTCCTACCACTACTTGTTATGCTCACACAATTAAACAGCTGCAAGCAATCATAGGTTTATCTAGCATTTATTTTAAATTCTGTGTAACTTTGCACAGAGAAAGGAAGGAAGGATGGAAGAAATCTTGCCTAGCAACATTAATGGAGAAGACAGCATGAAGTCATTGGACTTTACTATCTGAACTGCTAGAGATTTAATAATGGGAGCGAACAAGTCTGCAATTCTCACATAGTTAAAACCCATTTGAAACAGTGGTGTGATCTTCCACGATTAAATTCTGGAAGAAGGCGACATTTATTTGTCCAATAAAAGCAAGAGATAAACTTCATTGGACTTCTGTCACTCTGTGTTGTGATATGTTTCAGAACTGCAAAGGTGGGCAATATTGTCCTGAATATTAATACAGCAAGGATTGAGTTGTGTGAAGAACTGCTTCTAGGGGTGTCATTTAATACTTTCAAACAAACATTTTAGAGTAGCACCTGCACCAGCTTTCCATAGAATTCTTCTCAGTTTTGCATCCTGTGGATAATGTACTTCCTTTTATTTGTCTTAATCAGGAAGTCTTCACTTCAGTTGTCATCATTGTCCTGAAAATGCTGAGCAACCTTTTCAGCAACTTCTTTTTTCTCTGTCCCTTTGTTTTGCAAAAAAAAAAGGGGGGGGAGGGAGGATAGAGTCACACAACATCTACACTAGAATCTAATAACGTGGACCAGATTCACATCTCTTTATAACCAGAAGATGCTGGTCATCAGGCTTCTGCAGAATCATCTACTCACATAATGCCTGACTCGGGTACTTGCCAGGTCTTACACTGGCTCCTTATATGCATGGTGCTCTGTTGGGAGAGGGTGCTGTGCTTTCCTATGCTGAAAAAACAGCAGTCCTGTGCTGCACAGAAAATTGATTCAAATGTGGACTTGTTAGACAAATTCTGTCAGCTATGTGCTGCTGATTCTGTTACCAATGATCCCGTGATAGGTTTTTCCACCAACAAGAGATTTCATGTGACTACTTCTTTCTTATTTTTACTTTGAGGCAGCACCATTTTTCCTATTCCACATGCTACTTCCACTTCCTGCCTGCCACAACCACTTGCTCACATTCTCTTGCAGTACTCCCTTTCTTTAATTTAATGATCATTCCCTCTCATTTGATTTGTGCGCTTTCTTCCACACCTGAGGGAGACAGGCATAGGAATGGGGCAAAGGACAAAGCTGAAGAAGGGCCTGGGTTCTCTTCCCAAGCTTCATTCCCCTTCATCTTGGCCTGTCAGCTGGGTTGAGACTTGTTTAGAATAGTCTGAGGGGCTGCAGGTGGAAAGTACCTCCATGTCTGATAATTGGGCATTTTATCAATTAGCTATACATGCTGCTTAAAGCACCAATCTACACTTTCCTAGAAACTCACATATGTTAAACAGAGTATAGATAGTCCTCAACCTACAACCATTCACCTAGCAATTATTCAAACTTACAACAGCACTGAAAAAAGTGACTCCCCCAATTGTCATAGCATTCCCGCAGTGACATAATGAAAATCTGGATGCTTGGCAATCTGTATGTATTTGTGACAGATGCAGCATCCTAGGATCATGTGATCTCTCTTTGCAGCCTTCCCAGCTACCTTCCAAGGAGTGAAGTCTATGTGGGAAGCAGAATTTACTTAATGATCATATGATTCACTTAATATCCAAGGTAATTCACTTAACAACTAAGAGGCAAAAAAGTCATAAAAGCAGGCACAATTCAACAACAGATTGTGTTGAAGTAACAGATCGTTTAGCAACAGAAGGTCTGGTCCCAATTGTGGTCATAAGTCAAAAACTACCTATATTTGCTGTTTGCTTGTTTTCCCCTCCAGCATGTGGTGCTTGTTGGAAGAGGTAAGAAAGTCAAATGAATCCACCAATTCCTTTTCTTTGTTTTGCGTTAAGCCTGTCAAGGTAAGCACAGCTCCCTGACTTCATTCCTAAGGTGGAAAATGCTGCACGGGTAGGCAGGGAAGGGAATGTATTCTATATTTGTTCTTATTCTGAGCTCTCAAATTTAAAAATAAATGATCAAATATAATTGTGTATGCACAGCCAATTAAAAAAATATTCTTTGTATCTGGAAAAATATTGCTGATATTATTGTACTGATGAACAAGTTGATATTGCTAAACATAAATTAATTTTTTTTAAAGGTAGAATGTCCTATATTTGAAGTGGGAAAGTTTGGGATGAGAACCAATGGAGATTATGCTCTGCATTCCCAGGTTTACCAGCCATTTTCCTGTAGTCAGTTGCTATTATTTTATTGCAATTTTTAAAAAATCACATTGTGGTTTGGGCAAATTGACTAACCGTCACTTGGAAATAAGAGAAAACGCTTAGACTTGCATTATTGAAACAGAGACAAAAGTAGAGGGGAAATCAATCCAGGGCAAGTCAACAGTTTTTTCACCAGAGCCAAAGGGGGAGGGGGTGCACTGTCTGGCTGAGAGGAAAAGGGCCACACTAAATGAGAAACAGATTTAAAATAGGGAGGGGAAAGAGAGAAAGCTTTGGTTAAAAGCCACAAAACTAAGTTGGCAGTGGAGGAGGAATCTAATTTGTGTGGGGGAGGGTGCATGGAGAGAGGTAGTAAAATAAATAAACAAACAAAGGAATTGCCTTCAGTTAAAATTATACTGTAATAGGGTTTTGTAAAGGTTATGCTGCCATTCTGTCTTTTGTTACCTAGCAACCGCCAGGTGAGATGAAGGGAGCACATGGTCTTGATGTTACTTGCTGGCCACACACAGTATGGAGAAAGAAGGGCCCTAGTGTTTCTGTTACTTGTCAATTATTATTCAGAAAGTTATTCCCTATCTCATCTTGGGTCCCTGCTGTTTCTATTATTCTCTATTAGATTTCTATTTGGGCTCCTGGAGGGGAGGAAAAAAAAGTCCCAATTGTTGATTTAAATCACAACTCTGCTCACCCCTGCCTGCTCCTTTTTGCTGTTATAACCTTTTCCCTCTCTGCCAAGGGCACTGACTTGTCCTTCTCACTCAGTAAGTGACATCACCAAAAATAACAATTTCAGAAAACCTGTTCCTGGTATTGAGGGTGACACGAAGCAAAAATGTTTACTCTCAACTACACATTAACCTGCCTGCCGAGGGAACCTGCCATAGAGAAGAAAGTGATATGAGTCAGTCTTCTCCTCAACCATATTGAACTTTTAGGTTTGAAAGTCTGAAATATGGCATTTAAATCAGGGTTTTGTCCAGGACTGGGTTAAAAATGATGGCCACAAGCATGCAATTGTAGAAAAAGGACAAATGGTTGTGGCCATCTCTTAACATTTTTGACCCGCTCTTTATGGACACCTCACATAAAGATTGCATGGCAGTCAAATAGTTCAGGTGGTTTTACAAGGGGAAAATTGATTCCATCTATGGTCACTGAACTCTAAAATTGGGTAATCTCTGAAAGATTACATGACTGTCATAGGTAGTAATAAACCTGCCCCTCCATATGTTTATCTAATCAGTCTTCCACAGCTTTTGGCCAAAGCTGGCTGTTATTTTGGGAATTGCAGTCCAAACACATGTGGAAAGCACCAGGTTGGGGAAGGTTGAGTCAATCTCAAAAAAAGAAAATAAAGTGATATTAGTTGCCAGTAGTGCTGGAACAAATTTGCCTAGGGCAGTGTAGTTAATCACAATTACCAAAATCATCAAGCGGACAATGAATTTTTATAGGCCTTTTTATTTATTTAAAAGACTTGTATGCCAACCATCTTAGAACTATAACTCCAAGCAGCTCACGACAGTTTCTCCAACTTTATAGAATAGTCCACTATAATGGTCTGCCTGTCATGTTAATAACAGTGGCGAAAGTAATGGTTATGATATTGTCATCTGTTGTTTGGTTAGTTTTCTTATATAAAATACATTGCATGTTCAATTTTTCATGTTTCAAAAAATTTAACCTTATTTTAATTTAATTTAACTTTAAAAAAAAGATAGCAAAATATAGGGTTTGGATTTGTTTTTGTTTTTTTGGCAAACTATTTTGTAAGATGAGTAGTTGGGATTTCAGCCTACAGACTATTCCTTCTCCAGTCCAGCAAATTAGCAACTAACAAAATGCATACAGAATAGTAAGCATTATGTGATTATTCTTTCTTGTGTTCATACTCAGCCTACTTTGTATCAATACCCCATCACACTTCCCTAGCTAATGAACATTGAAAGCCAACCTGCAAATGTGCTATATTGTGTAACATATTATTGTGTAACATATTATGAATATGTTAGTTATCCCCCATGATTCTACTTGAAAATAGTTTGACATTAGACTGTAAGTCCCATTTTACTGCAAAGTATACCCAGCATCTTGTATATTGTATGTTGTTTGAGTTTATATAAGTGTAAGCAATGGAAAAAATTCTGCTTGGGTACTTTAAAATAGAATAGTTGGCCAAAAAGCAATGTACTAGGGGCATTCCTCTTACGCACATAGAATTAAATCTTTATACAGTGAGATAATTTTTTATCTTACCTCCAATAACCTTTGCAGAAATGGCAAACACTCAGACTCTATAGCTGATATCCATAATCATGAAACTATTGAGAAAATAATTTTTGAAATATATTTTGTATTACATCTGTTAGAATTTGTGTAGATAAGGCTGGTGATTTAATGCTGGACTGGAACTGGTAACCATTATTCAACTCCAGAGCTTACTGAGTGCTATGGGACAATAGGCAACTAAGTTCATATAACATATTAAACCGAATGATAGTTTGTTTTTCATACTTCATTATAATGTAGGATCCCAGCCACATCCTTTATAAATCATGCAATGTAATTTAGCATAACAATCAAACCAACTAAACTATGGCTTCAAGAAACCATCTTTACAAAATTATGCGTTAGTATAATGTGTGAATCTAGTCATTATTTCCTAAATCTTCCTACTTCTCAGGATTGTTTAGAATAAGAATAGATTCTCATGTTACTATTCTGAGCATCTAGGGATAGATGTAAAGGTAGAAAAATAAAAAACATTGTTTTCTAGTGCTGAAAACTTTAAACTTTAAAACTTTATCTGAAATAGGAAATAAATAAATACATAAATAAATAAAGCAAGGCAGTATCTTTTTGTAGTGGAGCAACAAATTATATTGTAAGTATTGGAACAGCATAATCTACTGTGTGAATTATCAAATGATGGTTATAAGAATCATGTAAAAATGTTCCCAAATATTCAATTATAATCCTTAATGAAAAATCCATAGATGATGGAATAGTCTTCAGATCGTCATATTCGATGCCACTCCACTGCAAAAACTGTGATGCTACAGGACAAATAAATAGAAACCTTTTTTTCAAGACTGGTATCATTTCAAACTAAAGAGACTATTAATAGAAGAGAGGGTTTGGTTAGACAATTGGTCATTTGCATTATAAGATATTTCCCTTCTAGGAGGTCTAAACAATACCCTTTTTAATATACTCCTTGCCTGTTAAATAACTATAAACAATGGACAACCCAAATAAATAGAAGCACAAGCCTATAGACGACAATTGTGACCAGCACTGAGTCATTAAGCAAAGCAATTGCTAAGTGAAACTGCAGTTATGATTTTACTTCAGATTTCCTTTGCTTTATAATTATAAATACAAGGGTTGGTTCCAAACTTATATTTTCATCAGTGTCATAACTGCAAACAGCCACTAGGAAGTGTTTAAATTAAGATTACTTGTGTATCTTAAATCTTCCACTTATTAACATTCATTAATCTTTTAGGATTACTAGATCGGAGGCAGGGGACGGGGATACTTTATTTCATGTTGTACTTACCCTTTCAAAGGCCAGTGTTGATTTTCTTAAGCTCTTGATTTTTGTAGGACAAAAAGCTTTCCCCATGTACATTTATGTTCCTCCGCTGCCCTTCCCTTACGTTCCCTGCCTCATTGCATTCTACATCTTGTCTCTATCTACCAGTATCATTACTCTTTCTACTGAGCATACAAAGTCAGCAATTTTTTTATGAATTTAAACAATGTCCCCAAATATATGGTACTACATATGTGAGCCAGTGATACTTTTTCCAGCATCAGAAACACTGGGGGATTTTTAATGGCAGGAGCATACTAGAGCCTACAGAAGAAGAAGAAATATTCACTGTATTACTGATCACCACATAAGTAGGAAGCACTAATCAACTAGAGCTTATTAGTTTGTAATTAGCACTTACTAGCAGAGCAAAAGCTGCTCAGGAAAAAAAAATACTTGCAGATACTCCAAAGAACAGACAATATTTGATTTTAAGGCTATGCCTTCTGGATGGAGGGCATCAGGTTAAAAAGAAGGACATGTCCTCCTTTTGCTGTATATCTGGTAATCTTAGCCAAATAGACTTAGCACTGTTTTTAAAAGCAAAATAAACTTCACCTATGTTCAGAAAGCAGGAAGAAATTGCTCTTGTAGACCAGCCCACGTATATTACATACTGTACATGCATTCTACTTTGTAATACCAAACTTCCAGTATAGTCTTCTAATATCTGATGCGTACAACATCCACATACCGGCCATTTGCCAGGTCCTGTACTGCATTTTTCAGAATTTAGTCACAGTTCCAGTCTTGCCTTTTATAGACAGCTTATTTTTATGACATATATTAATTCCACTAGCCCGAATTGTAAATTTAACCTTACCTTAGTGAAATGGAATAGATACCATTATGTTTGTTCCTTAAACAGCAGAGTATTCATGGACTTTCCAAATGATTATAGCAATAACAACAAACTGTCTGCATATTGCTATTACAAGTGCAATACAATATAAATATCTTAGTCATACCTAGTGTTCAGAAAGCTGTTTCTATCGAATTACGGAGGAAGCTTTTGCTCAGGTTTCTTTTTCAAAAAGAATATTTCTCTGATGATCCAGCTGTTTCCCAGATGTCTAATCTCCCCAACCTATTTAGGCAGGAAAGTCAGCAGTTCCTGCAGCAACTTCCAGGATAGAATGCTTCAGGATGTCATGATTCAAAACAAAAATTCCAAAAACGAGATTCTGCTCTCTTTAAAACAAATAGCTAAAGAATTGTGTGCAATTCACCAGGGGCGAGAAGAGGAGAATCTAAAAGAACTCTGTTAGAAGGATGAAGAGAAAGATTCATGAACATACCAGTTATTTGAACTATATGAAGCCTGTGACATTTACTTATTTGTTTGTTTGTCTTATTTTATTTGCTTATTTATTTGTTTGTTTGTTTGTTTAATGTATCATATTTAAAAACTGCCCATCTTCCTCATGGATGGGACATTTACATGGACATTCTGTATTAAGTTTATCTTACCATAGTTCTGTTTTTTCACAAATCTCAAAACACCAGCAGATCTCCATGCAATGATTGGCTTCAGATATTGTATTGGTGGACTTGTTTATTGTAGTTGTGTGCATTCTCTGAGTGTCAAAAAATCTTCTCTAGTTTAGTGATTCCCAGATGTCCTGAATCAGCAAACCCCTTGCCTCATATTTTCCATCATTTTGCTGATGGGAAATTTTGGGGACTGCATTCCCAATACAAGGAAGTTGGTCCTAGATCTACATCTATTTTCTACCTCAAAAAAGTCCATGTGTTTTTCCAAGGATGAAGATGGGGTTGAAGATACTTGGTTTCTATATTTTCAGAAATGAAAGTCCTGCCATTGCTTGCAAGTTTTTATAGCCCAGCAATCGTAGGGCAGTACAGAATGCAATCTTAGACCATCACAGAAATCAAGAGTTTAATCTGAATTATTACGCTCTCCTACAAACTTTACATTAAGGAGCCGCCGATGCAGATTTCAGAATTCCCAGCCTTTCTTATTTTTTGTAACATTTTGGCTACCTGTACATTTGATAATTATTTAAAAAGGGAAGGTTTTCCAAGCTGTGTAAGCAATTTGCATCTCCTAAACCCCTTGATTACAAAAACACAATAGCCATGCCTGTCTCTGATTAACTTAGTAAATACTGGTTATAATAATGCATTATTCTATTATAGGAACACCAATTTTTATTGTTACTTCACCGTGTGTTCGTTGTTTGTCCTAGCACGTGAATCTACTCATGATAAGATTGTCAATGGAAGGCTATTTTTTTCAGGTCATATACCGTATCTTTTATCCTATCTTCTTCCTTGTTCATAACAGCACACTAAATAAATCATTCTGGTCCTGATTTTAATGTTAGTTTTGTCTTTGCCTTCAGAGATCTATTGCATATGCACAATTAACCCTTCCTTATCCCATAGTAATTCAATTGGAACAACATCCCATGAGTTCCATAGTGCGTACCCTCATAATAAGGAATGACATGTTTTCAAAAGTCATATAAAATAGATGCACATGAAATAAGCCTCCTGTAACTCTTTGCATGCCATTCCAGCTGCATGGAGGCACTTCTACATAGGTTTATTCTATTTTTTAGAGGCATTCTTATGACTAAGTAACAATGATTAATTAAGGGATTATTAAATCTGAGCTGATCAGATTAACAAATGCATGAGAAAAACCTACACACTTGACCAGCTCTTTGTGATCACGGATTCTGCATTGTCCTTGTCCACAAAAAGTGGCTCCGACTACAAGCCTATAATTAATGTGAAAAAAAGCTTCATCCTTAACATGAAGGTCGATGAAAAAAATACAATTTATTCTTTCAGACACCAGTTCAATGTCTTCCATTGTAGCACTACATGGAGCAATTCCAGCAGATATCAAACTTCTACTATCCAGGAAATGTAATGATGGGGGAAATATCATCACAGGAGTTGATGTTCACCTATTCCACGCGGCTGATAGATACAAAAAGGAGGAGAGGAAATCCTTGACAAGCCATTAACAAAGAATTAAAAGATGTGTACCTTGCTCTTTTTAAAGCACGTTTGTAGCTACAACAGAACCAATGATATGGTTTAGTGGTTTAGGACAAGTCTAGAGAAGAAATAGTTATTATTACGGATTTATTTAATTCAAAGGGAAGTATGACTATCAATCTAATGTATACGTATTATCATTTAATGGGTATTAATTATGCCTTTGTAAGCTTGAAAACCTCTGCTGCTTTTTGCCATTAAGAACTTCAAACTGGAAATAACACTTAGCCATCCATTATATGCTTTTTAAGTGATCTGAGGATATGAATTTCCTCTAGGGCAAGAAGACCTAACAAGCAATCATTATTGCACATTACTATGGAATACAAAATCACAGTACTGATTGTGTGTGTGTGTGCGTGTGCGTGCGCGCATTGTGTGTAAGATAAATATAGCATTTCATACGTATTTCCACAGCTGAGAATGCATGTAGAAGAAAAGAAACCCAACCAGTCTTTCAATATATCAATATATCATTCAGGATAGAGTCTTACTCCCTCTATTTTAAGATTAAGCTCATTCATATAGGTAATTTATTGATTAGTGAGTTGATCATTAGGATTGTATTATGGTCCACTTTCTTATCGTTGATACAAAAGTATCAGACTCATATAAAGAAGAAACCATTTTTAGCTCCATAGTGAAACATCTTCATAACTTTTACAAAGAGGAGAGATGCTTTGATCAGCCATGCTCCTTCTGTTAACAATATTTTTTCCCAAGGGCCAAATTCTACCAAGAAAGTTTAAATCACAATGTGAGCATATTATCCAGGAAGAACTCTTTGCGGCTTTTTTTTTTTAAATTCAGCATATGAACCCTATTCTCCCTCAATTTCCAATTCTCTTTTTGCTAATAGAAACCTTTTGGTGATATGAGTAAAGTGTGGGGATGGGAATGTGAGGGGAGAGGGTTGTTGTTGTTTTTAGCTTGAAGTAATTATTTAAAAATGAATCACCTTTTAATCCTATTCAGCAATAGAAGCCGGAGCAACCAGGTAGGAAAGATATTTCTCCAGCCTCCTTGAAGTATCACCAAGTGTTTGGCTTCCTTCCTGGCCAGGAATTGGGCAAGGTGAGACCGTACTCAGACAGGGTCATTTCTCTGCAGATTTCCTTCTTGTTACATGCTGTATGCCACATCATTAACAGTAATAACTGCCTTACTAACAGTGTTGCCTTCCTACTATCAGTAAATAATTACACCAAAATCCTCACTCCCTCCAGTGATGTTCTTTGCTAGTCCTTTGCTCTTTGAAACTAGTCATTTTAGGATCACTACTAAGAATATGCCATTGTACTATCAGCCAAATTAACATACAGCTAGCCATAAATACGACACACAGTTCTGCTGGATTTCCCAAAGAGATTACAGGGCACTTAATCCTGTCTAAACCAAACATACTGAATGCAAATTTGATGCCAATTTCCTTCCAGGCATTGGTCAGGAGATGTAGATGTGGGCAGCACCAGCAACTTAAATCCTATGTGCTCAAATCATTGCCCCCTCATCTAAAGTATTCCAAATCAATCTTTCCTCCCCCCCCCCATGGAATAGCTCTGTAAACCATTCCCAACAAACAATGCATGCCACAGATGATGGTGTCTTCTAGCCTTAAGGGTCCAATAACTTGATGGCACCTTACCTGTTGACTGCATGCTCTCTTGGATCGCCTCGACTTCAGACAGGTCCATGCAAACACCTTGGCCATGCATGAGTGTGTGCAAGGGCTTCTCCATTCCCCGTGGTGGGTAACACCGCAGCCCTGAACCACAGCGAGATGTGTATACCCCACAGAGCATCCCTTTAGTTAAGGCACACGTGGCACAACATCCACAGCCTGGTTCCTGCACCAGCTCCTCACATCCAGAGGGTGTCCTGCAGCGTGCCAGCTTCTCCTCAGAGCATGGAGGGCACTGGATAGCCTCAATGCTCACAGAAAAGCCCACCTGGGCTAGAAGCAGCAGGGCAACAGACACCCCATGGGAGGGCATGGTAGGCAGGCTATGGTCCTGGAGAGTAAAGGGCCAAGAAGCAAAGGCTGCAAAGAATAGTCTTGCTGCCAGAGCAGACTGCCTGATCTCCAGCGAGGGGGACTCTGTACTGAAGGGGGGAGAAGCTCATTCTTTGGACTTTATACCACTCTCTGGCCACACCTCCCTGCTCTAGGGAGAAGCAGAGAAGGAACAGCACAGCAGCCACATAACTGAGGCAGCTTGCCCCAGAGCCGAGAAAAGACCTTATTTGCCCTGAGGAAGGAAGCACAAAGAGCCTGCTGCAGCTGCAAAGACTGAAACCTGTGCTAGGAATGGAAAACAGCAACAGGAGCAGCAGCCCTCCCACCATGCTTCCCCCCGTTGCTTTAGTAAGTTATGAGTGAGGGCACTTCCCCAATAGGTTTCTCACAAACTCTTTTGTTACATTGCAGCATGTGGTATAAAAAGCAAAACTCATCCAGTGCTCTGCTTCTCGGCCAACCCGCCAAGGTGAGGTCATACTCTGTTCCCTTCAGGAATAGAAAGCTGAGATACACTGCCTTTGACTTTGGAAGTTCCAGCTTAGTGACTGTGCTGCATGTTTCATGAACTGTCTAAAGTTCCTTTTCACAAACTTAGGAGGATGTCCATTACCGGCTTTTATAGCAAATGCATTTCTTTCACGGTTCTCTAGAATCAAGGGAAAGTAAATACACATTTCTCTCACCCTTTTGCATTTCATTGCTTGAGCAGAAAGTCACACCCCAAAATGTGAGGTTTTGGAATATGCTCAAAAATGTGTCTGGAACTTCTCCACATTCCTTGGAGAAAGATGCACAGGTTCCCTCTACTGTATAGGCATTCCAAGAGAGGGAGGGGGGTAGACAGCTCTAGCATGTGTATGCCACATTGCCACAATATCTAAAGATACCTAGGATGGACGCTAAAGAAATATTTACTTTGGTTTGTCTCTCGTCTCACAGGCTGAGAACTAGTGGAGAAAATAGATTAGATAAATAGCACTCTCAGTAGTGCTTCCTTTTTCTTTTCTTTTGTGTGAGCCCAAGGACATTATTGCCTACAATTGTAGTCAGCCTTTATCGAGTATGTCCCTTCTATTGACTGTATTGGCTGAAAATTTTGGAAATGTAAGTTATTGCATCATCTCTGAAGGGCATCAAATTAGGGAAAGTAGGATTATCACATGATCATTTTGGGGCTGAGTTCAGATATCATGTTAAGCAATGTAATATCTGTTTACCTCGCGTTTAGTAATTAAATCACATTTATACAACTCATTTAGCAATAGCAATTAGCAATAGCAATAGCACATAGACTTATATACCACTTCATAGTGCTTTTACAGCCCTCTCTAAGCAGTTTACAGAGTCAGCATATTGCCCCCAACAATCTGGGTCCTCGTTTTACCCACCTCGGAAGGATGGAAGGCTGAGTCAACCATGAGCCGGTGAGGTTTGAACCGCCGAACTGCAGCTAGCAGTCAGCTGAAGTAGCCTGCAGTACTGCACTGTAACCACTCATGCCCGCAAACATCTACTTTACCCTGCCTAGAGACTAGCCCCATCTCAATTCTTGCTTTTTTTTTTAATGGGACGCTGGGGTGCTGCAAATGCTAGATACCAGTATTGTTTATTTCCATGAATGTCTCTGGTTCTAAATAATCCCCATAATCTAGTTTAGAGGTTTCAAATCAGATCTTCATTAGAAAGTAAGCCTACTTCCTGATGAAAACTAGAGCATCCTGCAATTGGGGATAGGAAAGGCAATGCTGAAATTGTTGGAAGCAGCATTTTCTTCATGTTTCTCCACTGTAGCACAACTGTGTGGTGATCTGGCTTGTTTTGTAGCAGATTAAAACTCCCCAAGGAGATCATTTAAGACTCCCCATCCCACCCCAAGTAGCTTGCTTAAAAGATTGCCTGCAGCATTCTCTTAAAATTCCAGATGTGTTCATCAGTCCCCAAAGTTGGATATCTTTGCATCAAGCCATAAATCACAGCTTACAACCCATAAAAACTGGTTCATACATCATGTTAAGTCACAAACAAGCAATCATATTGTGACTTATTAAAATAAAAATAAAAATTGTCCTCTTAATAAAAAGAGGACAATGCTAGATTAGACTTTTATTTTTTATTTGTTTATTTAGATTGAAAGTGATGTATTGTATCATGTTCTCATCGTGATCTGTTTGTCAACAAATTGTCTGTTTGTACTTTTTTTTAAAGAAATTATATATATATATATTGTGACTTAGTACGATTCATGAACCCAGTCCTTTTCTGCTTGAAATTATGGGAAAAGAAGCTTGAAACCTGGGAACACCTTTCAAGACTATTGTTATTCTGCGAAGTTTTAAAGGTATAATTAGGCTTTTAGAAAATAGAAAAATGTTTCCTATTAATAAAATACACACCTGAACATTCTCTGTGTGCTGGGTATTAATTTTAGATCTTTCTGGGTTGATTTTGGTTACCTGGTAACATAAAGCCACCCTGAATATCTTCAAGAGCATCCTTATAATTAGTTCTTGGCCAGCTCCAGGAGTTGGTTTTGGCACTAAAAATGAATTCCAGAATAAAGCTCTGTGAAACTTCATAATATTTTTGTTCAGGACAGCAAGATGAAAAGGAAGACACAACTTCATTCTTCACTATAAAATATTGTGTGAAGAGGGGGAGAAGGAATGTCATTAATTATATAGTTTGCTGAACAATCCTCTTGAAATTTCCTTTCCTGCCTGTGCTAAAGGGGCTGGACTGAGCCCTATCCATTCACTCTTCCTCTTTCTTTTCTTGTTTAGCATTAGAGTTTTTTTTCCTTTTGCCATAGTCTCCAGAATGATATAGATATATTTGACATTCAGAAGTTTGCACCTTTACATTTCATCTCAACTGGCATCTTTCCTAGTTTACACTTATTAAATTTTGGAGACAAAAATCCAGATTGCCACTAAAAGTCAGTGAGAAATACTGTATAAATATTTTTATTCTTTGCCACCATCTAATGTTTTCTGGTTTTTTGCAGCCTGCATGTGTTAGCTCTAGTCTAGTTCTACCAAGATACATTTAAACATGATAATCTAGTCCTATCCTCTGTTCAGTTAGGAAACCCTATACCATTTCAGACAAATACTTGTCCAATCTCTTCTTAAAAACCTCCAGTGTTGGAGCACCCACAATTTGTAGAGGCAAGTCATTCCACTGATTTCTTATTATCAAGAAATTTCTCCTCAATTGTAAGGTTAGTTATATCTTTGATTAGTCTCTCCATCCATTGCTTCTTATCTTGTTCTGCCTTCAGGTGATTGATCCCCTCTTCTTTGTGGCAGTCCCTTAGATATTGTAACACTGTTATCATGTCACCCCTAGTCCTTCTTTTCATTAAAACCAGACATCCTATTCCTGCAACCAGTCTTTGTATGTTTTAGCCTCTAGTCTCCTAATCATCTTTGTTGTTCTTCTCTGCACTCTTTCTAGAATCTCAACATCTTTTTTATATTGTGGCGATCAAAACTGGATACAATATTTCAAGTGTGGTCTTATCAAGGCATTATAAAGTGGTATTAACACTTCATGTGATCTTGATTCTATCCCTCTGTTAATGCAGCCTAGGAATGTGTTGAATTTTTTTGGCAGCTGCAGCACACTGCTGGCTCATTTAAGTGATTGTCCACTAGGACTCCAAGATCCCTCTTGCAAGTACTACTATTACTGCTATAACAGATACCATCTATTCTATACCTGTGAACTTGTTTTTTCTTGCCTAAATGTAGAACTTTACTTTTCTCACCACTGAATTTCATTTTGTTAGATAGGGCTCGCTGTTCAAGTCTGTCAAGATCTTTCTGTATCTTCTGGAGTATTGACTATTCCTGCTAGATGGGTGTCATCTGCAAATTTGATGAGTTCACCTTCTATACCCTCTTCTAAATCATTGATAAAGATATTGAAGAATACTGGGCCTAAGGCAGACCTTTGGGTACCCCACTGCATACTTCCCTCCATGTAAGTGTAGTTCCATTAAGGACTACATGTTGAGTGTGGTTGATCAGCTACAAGTCCATTTGATGATGATGCTGTCTAACTCACATTTTTCTATCTTGTCAAGTAGTAGGTTGTGGCTACTTTATCAAATGTATTACTGTAGTCCAAGTAAATTATACCACAGCATTTTGCTGGTCCACTAATTTTGTCAAAGATATGCAATAAGACTGTTGTCAAATCTTCAAATAAAAATACATGTTTATTTGAAATGAACTGTGGTGTAACACCCAGAGTCACCTTCAGTGAGATGGGTGGCTATATAAATTTGATCACTCAATCAATCAATCAATGATTATTATTCAAAAAGGATTGGGTCCTACCAAATATCTATACTTCTGTCCATAAATGAAAACTATTCTAAACCAAAATATAAGAAACTCCACTTATGGTCACATGAGTAATGGTAATCTGGATTTTAAATACTTCGGAACTGGATAGACAATCAATAATAGCAATGTAGGAGGATTAAAGTTGATCCACATAGTTTCTACTCCATTTCTTTCTTTATGGGTTATTTTGTGTGAACCTAGCCAAGCTGACACAAAAACCCAGCTATAGTTTTAGTTGTTTGTGAATTTTTCATGAGACTCACGTTGATCAGAATTTTATTTGCACAATATCTACCGTGTTTCCCCCAAAATAAGACTCTGTCTTATATTTTTTTAACCCCAAAATAAGCGCTTGGCCTTATTTTCAGGGAGGTCTTATTATTTTGGGGTGAGTGGAGCAAGATGGGGCTCCTCTTGCTGTCTTACCTGATTTCCAGCTCTGCATTTAAATATTTTTGGGGATGGCTTATTTTTGGGGGGAGACTTATTTTAGCGCATGCGCTCAAAAGGGCTTATTATCAGGGGATGGCTTATTTTTGGGGAAACAGCATACTTCTCATTTACTTCAAACATATTTATGACCCATTAAGTTTAAAGCCAGTTCTCACATGTGACCAGATCATGGATTGCTTTGCTGTTGCTTCAGACCTGGGGCATGGGCTATGGGAGAGGCATAGGATAATCACAGTCACCTATCACAGGCTTTTCCTGGGAGAACTATTTCACCAAAATCAGTTTGGTAATTCTGCATTACATGACCACTCTGTTAACATGGTGCTATTGCACACATGAGCTGAGTATATAGAATGATTCCCAAGTGAATGGAATGGAATGGAATATAGAAAAACGAGCATAAATGGAGTTGGGGAGATGATTTGGGATCTTTGCTTATGTTTATACTCTTGTGGGATTTCTCAAAGATTAGTGTGAAATACACCAATGGTACAGAATAGCTAAGTCCCCCACAACTAAAATAGCTATTACCCAACTCTATTATTACAACCATTTAGATATGAGCCAGCAGTGTGCAGCAGCTGCCAAAAAAGCCAACACAGTTCTGGGCTGCATAAACAGA
>JANHZT010004459.1:38174-48944 GCA_032468215.1 Stegonotus admiraltiensis | reverse complement strand
CCTGTAAGGAAGGCAGGAAGGAAACATTCTGGTGTTGTTTCTAGCCTAATCTTTATTGCCCTGCTTACAGAAACTGCTTCTACAGTTAACCCTTATTACATTATAACAGCTAAGGCAAAGCACCCACCGATGTGAGTGACGTTGAGTCAGCCACACCCACCGAGCTGCACCTACCCAGCTGGTCATTAGGGCAGAGAACTGGTTGTTAAATTATTTGAATCCCACCACTGCCCCTATCCTATCCATATAGAAAGTCTATTTCAATGCTGCTAGCAATTTACAGCAAAATAGCAATGATGGCATTATTTGAAACCCTCAGAGTTAAATGAGCTTTTACCATGGAGAAATACTCACTGAACTAATAAGAATAATGATAAGAACTTCTTAAAGGTAAGGATTCATATGAAGAGAGCTACAACAGCAAAAACCTAGATGCATTCCAGCTTTTAAAATGAAATCCATGGCACGACTCTCTAACTACTACCACAAATGTCATTTTGTAGTGAAAAGATCAGTTCCTCCACCTCCAAATACAGCTTTCCTGTTCTGCTTATTTATAAGCTTGCTTTCAAGAAAGCAAAACCAAGAATTTGCAATCCTACCACCTGATTTATTTATTTATTTTGTTTATTTGATTTCTTTTCAGGGTGAAAAAGGAGAACCAGGAAAAGTGGTGCGTAGTCATAGTAAACAATATCCCTTCCTTCAAGGCTCATTGATGGAAAATAAATTATTTTTTATTTTACTTTAAAATTCTCTAGAAGGCTTAAAAAGGCTTATTTTCCCACAGGAATGTAGCAGCTGCAAGGATGCAAGAAGTGACATGGATTCTTGGGTAGCTTTTATCTACCAAAAGGTATGTTAGAGAGATGTGTAATCCCTGTTTAATTATTGGTCAGGGAGAGTAGTTCTAACTACTCACTTCTAACCAATGTAATTTTTTCTCCCTTCCTCCCATTCTGAAATATCAGTCTAGGGAAATCTGGAAAACTGCTGGGCAGAGGCTTTATTCCAAGATAGGTTTGGCCAATTATCCACTTTATCTCATGGAGAGAAATCCAAAGATACAATACAATTTGATTTCTCTCAGAGGGAAGAACTCTATAGGTTTTTGTGGGTCATTTCATTATTTGTTCCATTTACAAATACCAAAACCAGGACATAATGGAGGCAAACAGATATTGTTGCACAGATAAAAACTCGGCAAACTGCATTAAATTCTCCAAGACTTCTTTTAACATAGACTTCTCACAGCTACACTGTCCTAACTAGAAACAGTTAGCATGTTTTCCCTTTTTCTGCTTCTCTAAATTCAAGGGGCTTTCTTCTAATTATATAGTCTTTGGTTGCCCATAGATAACCATTTCAGGGGGAAAAAAACTTAATACAGGTAGTCCTTGACTTATGACCACAAGTGAGCTTTGCCCCATTTTATGACTTTTCTGCCACAGTTGTTAAGTGAATCTGGCTTCCCAATTGCTGTTGCTTGTCAGAAGGTCGTAACAGGGATCACATGACATGACCCCAGGACAATGCAACTATTATAAATACCAACCAGTTGCCAAGCGTCCAAATTTTGATCATGTGACCATGGAGATGCCACAATGGTTGTAAGTGTGAAAATGGAGATAAGTCACTTTTTTCAGTGCTGCTGTAACTTTGAATGGTCACTAACTGAAAGTTGTAAGTCGGGGACTACCTATATATATATACCTACCTATATTGTAAATTAGAATATTTTCCATCAATATTAAAATATTTTGATATTTTAAGTTTAAGTTTAAGTGAATATAGTTTCAGTGAATATAGTGTAGACAGATGCAATATGTCAATGTCGGAGTTTAGTCACTTTACTTCCTTTTCTCTCTCTCTCTTCCAGAAATTCAAAGAAGATCTAGAGTCCAACCATGTACGTCACATCCAATATACCATTACTTGCAAAGTTCTTAGTTTTGTTTCAGTTTGATCCCATAAAAAATATGTGTTGTTTTTTTGGACTTTGGGATGTCTTAAATCCCATCCTAACTTTTTCCTCAAAGAAAATTCCATGTCTGAATGAGCCATGCATGCTCTCATATTGTATATGCAGAACGCTTCTACAATTTACATTGTGATAGAACATTGGTATCTATGGAACTGCCACATAAAATTCATTTCCCCATAGGAATTACTTGCAGGAAATTATCAATCTCTGCAAAACTTAATTTCAAAATAGGCAAGGTAATACTGTTATCTCTTCCAGGGACCTCCAGGCCTCCCAGGAAAGCCTGGCCCTCCAGGCCCTCCTGGACCACCCGGTGTAGTTTATATAAATGTAAGTTAACTCTCCTATTTAATTCTGCCAACACTCCATTATTCTGTCTTTTCCTTTTTGATGGATTTTCTCTGGAATAAAATGATGGTATGTTGCAGGACTAGACTGCAAACACAGGATACCTGACAGCTTGTAAAATTCTGTGAATAAAGAAGGATCCTCACTCCACCTCCACCCCTTTGTGATTTATAGAATCTTCTAGTGTCATAGAATCTCAGATACCAATGAGGCAATAAAAGATTGTCCCATCGCTACTAATTTGTGCTACTAACTCATAATAGTTAGATGACTGTAGAAAATGTTGTAACTCAATATGGCAGTGTCCCTGAATTTTTACAATGTGTGGACTTCAACTACCTGAATTCCCCAGCCAGCATGCTGGAGAATTGAAGTCCACATATCTTAAAGTTCTGAGGTTGAGAAACACACTACTATGGGGATCTTTCCTACTTTCTCAAACCAGAACAAATACACATCGATTTCTTACCATGTGAGCCCACTCATCGTATGCCATAGTTAGTATTATGGGCAGAGGGGAAGTCAAGCATTTTACAGAAAGGAATCGGTGGAACGACTTGCCTCCAAAAGTTGTGGGTGCTGCAACATTGGAGGTTTTAAAGAAGAGATTGGACAACTATTTGTTTGAAATGGTATAGGGTTTCCTGCTTGAGCAGAGGGTTGGGCTAGAAGACCTCCACAGTCCCTTCCAACTCTATTATTTTGAGAACTAGAAATCCAGTTTTTTAGATATTTTGCATAAATGTTGTGCATAATTCTTACTATTGGTTGCTGTTATGAAACACTAGCCTGTTTTGAAACTGGAGATAATTATGGCACATAAGCAGTGAATAAGGAAGAAATACCCCTTCCTTGACTGCTCTTAGCTTGTTTATGTCTGTTTTCGTTTGCTATGGAATCCATATTTATTATCCAGTTTAGGGATCAAGTGGTACCATTCATAGGAGGAGACTAGTCCCATGAACGATGAATAATAGGAGTAGCCAAAAGCTTTTTTGCCTTTGAGGAATTGAATCCCCATCTGATGGCATTGATCTTTATGAGTAGAATGAAATAATATATTATCATTCCCCTTAAGTATTAGATAATATTTAAAAGGCAAAAGAAATTTGTTGCTCAGACCATATCAGAATGACTAAACTCATAGCAGCCCAAAGCCAAAATTGAACTGACGTAGGAAGTTTATTAATACTTCAGGAAATGGGAATGTCTTTCTTGTTCAGAGAAGGAAATTGGGGGGGACAGGGGGGATGGGTGGAGGGGAGGGCGAAAACATCTTCCTCTTTATCTATATGCTTTATAATATCCTTCTAGAGAGTGTACCCAGTCCGACCCAGGCCACATTGCAAGCAGCCGGTGAGTTGACTAAGTCATAAGATTGCCCCTTTATAGTCGCATCATGCAAAGACAGGTACTCTGTAGTTCCCCATTACACTGTTTATTAAAGAAGCCCTACGCTATTTGAGAGGCAACCAATAAGGTGGTGTTCTGCACAGAACTCTCAAGCAAAAGCAGTTGATCTGGAGGTGACAGTTTTGACAGAGTATTGAGATGCTTCTAGATGGATGACTTGTCCTACCTGTCCAAAAGATAGTGAGCAGTTCTTCCATGTACCTCTCTTTAAAGGGTTTTCTGCGGCTACACAAAGGGATATGGTCTGTACTCCCATTCCAATCCCTTGGATAATTCCATGCATAGTATAAATCTTAATTTGAAGTTATCCTAAAGTCATGTCAGCTGATGATCCTTTTCTGCCAAGTCTATCTTTCACCAATTTGAGGAAGGAGCTACTTGGGAGGATACAGAAAATTTAGCATAAAACAAAATACGGCAAGAAAAATTAGGCCTTCCTATTGCTGTGCCAAACTAGTTGGCTGCCCAACAATCCTGCTGTCAGAACTCTCATACCATTTCTCAGTTGATTTTTTTTACAATACTTGCAGTACCTGGAATTATGATTGGCATGATATCCTTGCTGTCCCAGGATTCCTTTGAGGTAGAAGAGGCATTTATATAAAAGATATCTTTAAACTCCATTTTGCAAATGAAACAAAGTTACAACAGCCAAAATAAATAAGGAAGGCTGGTTCTTTGTAAAAATTAATTCTGCTGATCCTAAATTCCAAGAATTCCTACCTGCATACAAGGGACAAAATGAGGTTAAATAACCTCTTTCCTAATGGGAAAAAGCTAACTAAAAAACAAATTCATCAATAGTTCCAGCCCTGCACTGAAAACCGAAAAAGTATTGTTACAAACGTGTCTGTGTGCGTGTATGCATGCGCATATGTCTGTGTGTATATCTTATCTAATATCTTCAGTTTTTCATTACTGAAAGTATATCTCACCTTTCTGCTTATTATAGTAGTCTAGGCAACTTACGATAAAAATGCAAACAAATTAATATATTAAAATTAATGTATAAAATCAGTATAATAATTTGGTATAATAATTTAAAAGTTTGGTGAAAGAAAAAGATATATTTCAAAATTAGGAGCATTTCCCCATGACATGGCATCTGTCTCTTTTCTCATTCCTTTCAGGTGAACCAGGATCCATGTTTTGATTCAGGTATTATCTTATTCCTCTTTGTAGTTGAAACAAAAATGTATGCATTTTTTTTAATTGTGCAAACACCTTGCATGAATTCCTTAGTTTTTCCTAATCTGTGGGCAACCTATCAATCCTGCAATCTTTAGGACTGATCAATTTGATGTTTTCTCTGGCTAGGCAGCCTACCATAGCTATGGTTCCTAGCTGAATTATCAAGTTTATAAGTAGTCCTTGACTTACTTATTTAGCAACCATTTAATTTATTATTATGGCATTGAAAAAAGTGACTTACGAACAGTCCTCACATTTATGAACATCTCAGTATCCCCTCAGCCATGTGATTGTAATTCAGGTGCTTGTCAATTGTCACACACTTGCAATGTTCACAGTATCCTACAGTCACATGATCACCATCTACAACCTTCCCAATTGGCTTCTGACAAGCAAAGTCAATGGGGAAGCCAGAAGGTTACAAGTCCCAATCATGTGATGTCTCGTTTAATGACTAGAGTAATTTCCTTAATTACAATAGCAAATAAGCCATGAAATCAGGTGCAGTCATGTGATGCTTCACTTAATAACTGCACTGCTTAGTGATGGTTATTCCAGTCCCTACTGAGGTCACAAGTTGAGGACTACCTGTACAACAGAAAAATAGAAGAACATAAGTGCAAAGCAGGGCTGATGTGGCTTTGGCAGGATGTTAAAGGAAAATGTTGCTATCCGTCATTTGTGGGAAAACCTGAGGTACTTCCTGCCCTCGCAGAATCCTCTTCTGTTCTACCTTGGCATGAATTTAGTATTTAGGACATGTTTGGCATCTGCAGGATAGGAAAGAAGCAAATTCCTAGTTCATATAGAGGAAAATATTTATATTCTGGGAAGGGAGGGCATATTCATTCAAATTTGCTTTTCTTGTACAGATATAAAATTTATGAAGGATTCTCCTGACAATAACCAGAATGGATATAAGGTGCGTTATTAGTACAAGTTTCTCCATTTTGATTTCTCCCCCAAAGTAGGCATAGATGGGCATAGATGGGCAAATATTTACAGATTATAGATGTATATATTTTTAAATCTGGCTTCCGGAAGCTACATTGAAGTTTGGCTATGATACATAGATGTCATGTAGGAAACAGTCACAAGTATTTATTATTCATTTATTTTTCTCTTGTTGTTTTTCTTTAATAAGTTGCTGGAGGAAGGCTTCCGAAAATAGGTGGCTTAAGGCACACATTTTGCTTTTTTAATTGTAAAAGTAAATTAGTACTTTTCAAATAGTCTTTGTATTATGCATTCAGTGATATTTTTTATTAAAAGAGATGTGATACAGTATACGATATTTTCTGCTTTCCTTTCAGCACTCCACCTGGACCTTCAGTTCAAAAGAGCTCATGTTGAAATCTGCTTCCTCCATTCCTGACGGCAGTTTGGTCTACATCATTAAAGAGGCTGAAGCTTTCTTCAAGACCCCCAGAGGATGGAAAAAAATTGTGGTAGGAGCCATTGTAATAATCCCTTTAATTAGGGTAGAATTTGATACTGGTTTTAAAAGATTATGGAATTACATTATTGGATTTGCTTTCTTTTCTATTCAGATATCTGGTTAGAATTGTGGATTTCAGAAAGCTGGACTAAACAGACTAATATAGCTGACTTCTTACGTTTCATAATATAAATTGGAAAGCACTGTTTTCATTTTTTTTTCGAGGCAGATTAACTACTGAATTTATCAGGCATTGGATTTTCATGATGGATCTTGGCTTGCTTATTTGAACTGTGTAGCAACGCTGCTAAATTTTATACTTCTTTTCCTGTACTGTATGTGTTTCCTTGACTAGATGGAGGATTCCACACTTCTATTTGCAGCTGATGACCCTTTGGTGCCTATGGAAGATAACCAGGTGAGAAATTTTTCCAGCATTTTATGCCGTGTCAGTGCTTGCACAATAGTATTGTTGAATCAGTACTGTATTTAAGGAGTTTGCTTTGGTACAATGATGGCAAAAAATGGCTTCCAATCTTTGCACAGGGCCATTTAGATGACATCTTTGAGAAGAAAATTTGATAATGGTAAAGGGATGTATGCAAATATTTACTGTGTGATTTTTGTATTTAGTTTATCTTAAAACAGGACTTTGTAAGTTGTTTTGAGGAAACTTTGCCTTGGGCGATATTATACAATATTTTTCAGTAAAAATAATAATAAATCATAAGATTATGTGATACAACTCTGTAAATTGGAGCATCTCTTCTGATTTATCACATATATTTAATAAAATCCTTCGGGATAGCTATTCAGCTCTCCTTAAGATCCAGTAATGACTGAGCTGCTGCCACCTCCATATTATTCTCTAGACCAGTGGTTCTCAGCCTGTGGGTCGGGACCCCTTTGGGGGTCGAACGACCCTTTCACAGGGGTCGCCTAAGACCATCAGAAAACACATATTTTCAATGGTCTTAGGAATAATTTTATGGTTGGGGGTCACCACAACATGAGGAACTGTAATAAAGGGTCGCAGCATTAGGAAGGTTGAGAACCACTGCTCTAGATACTCTTATTCTCAGAACTGAGTACTGAGGAAAGAATTAAATGGCAGGCAAGGAAACACACACACACACACACACACACACACACACACACATACATATACAGTATCTAGAAATGTACAGTATATATAAAATTTGTTTATTTATTAAACATACTTATATAACCACCCAAGCAGAGGTGGGCTTCCACAGGTTCTGACCAGTTCTGGAGAACCGGTAGCAGAAATTTTGAGTAGTTCAGAGAACTGGTAAATACCACATGACTGGCCCTGCCCCCATCTATTCTCTGCCTCTTGAGTCCCAGCTGAAATGGGGATTTTGCAGTAACCTTCTCCTGGATTGGGAAGGGAATGGAGATTTTACAGTATCCTTCCCCTGCTATGCCCATCAAGCCATGCCCACCAAGCCAAGCCATGCCCACTAAACCAAACTCACAAAGTGGTAGTAAAAAATTTTGAAACCCACCACTGCACCCAAGTCACACACAATGACTCCAGGCAGAATACAACATTGAAAATAAAAATAAAAAATTCACAATTTTGATTTACGGATTTGAAAATCCACACAACCCCAGCCCTCATCCAGAACCAAATAAGCCACTTTATTGGCTCTGAATGAGGTCCCCAGGTACACCGACAAAACCAAATCCTAAGAAATACATTTTCAAAATATATCATATGTATCATATTTGCATAATTAATAATTTGTGATGGTAACATTTCATGAAGAGTTAAAAAACAATACTGAATATTCTAATTCCTTGGATTGAAAAATTGAAGAACAAAAAAAAATCAGTGAACATCCTCTTGTTTCCTTACTTGATAGCTGCACACATTGAAGGTATCTACAAACTATATTTCATTTCCTGTTTATAATACAGTAAATCTGACCAACATTGTGACCAATTTTTAATACCAACTCCCACAATAGCCTTTTAAATATAAAGGCTCAGTAAGGTTTCCCAGTACAACCTGCAACTTGTTTTCATATTGTATGGCACGCCAAAGAAATGCTGCAAATAATAGACGGCCACTAAAAGCATGTGTGCTGTTAAAATTAGTGTGATTTTCTATTTAAAGTGAGCAGGTATAAATTAAAGGAGAATGATCCAGTGACAGAAGGGCTTTCTACTATCAATCTGGTGCTGGGATCATTATTCTTGCTGTCCCAGCATTTTCTTTCCCAAACAGAAAATAAATCAATTATTTTGATTCATTCTGATTGTCATCCAATGTGATAGTGATTATCCATGGCAGTGATACCAAAATGAGACAGACTAAGCAAAATGATATTTTAGCTTCTGCTGTTTCTTGCTACTGCTTTGTCTGACAACTACAGTGAACAGTGAAAGAATTAAGGGCTGCTTGATTGGGTGGGTTTGGGGTTTGCATCTTATTATAAAGAATTGATCAAAAGGTCTATAAATCTTCCATATACAGAATAATATAGTAATCCTTCTCTCTAGTTCCAGCTTGATGAAAGAAACATAACCATTCTGACAATTGCACCAACAAGCATCCCCCAGAGGATTCCTTCAGTAAGTTCAACAAGACAAATCATTGGCACAATTTTTTAAAAACAAAAAATCCTCATATACCTTCTTGGACAAACAATCTAATTGGTTTTTGTTATAGACAACCAACAACTTCCAAAAACAAGCAATCATAGCCCATTCAGAAAAGCAGAAACTGTTTTAAAATGTTTTCCTCAACTCAATGCCCTTTAGAAGTATTAAGAATCCACCCCCACTCCCCACATTTCTAGTTAGGTTAACTACAAAATTTTAGAAATTGCAGTATATATTGGGGGGCTTTCGTTTTGGATAAAGATTATGTAACCCAATTGCCTTTGTTGCCCTTCCTATGAGGATCAATAAAGTCAAGGGAGTTAAATGTTTATTGCAATATCTGATTGGCAGTTCATGAAATTATCTAAATGAATAATGGATAAATAAATATATTTGTATACCCTTCATATTTATCTTTAGAGCTATAGTCTTGGGTTGTTGTTGTTTTTAAGAAAGCGAGTCATGTAACAGCACAGAAAATTTAAATCTACCATATATGGATTTCATTTAACTGTCATGATTTCCCAAGAATACTTGGGAACAAGAGATTTGATGTGTGGGTGAAAACATTCAATTTGTGAATGTTTAATTATCATCCCCCTGGGTACTTGTTTGGTTATATGATTGAACTCGGCTTCAATGCTAAAATGCAAACGGGTCTTTTGAGATAAGGAATAAAACCTGATGGGCATCAGCTAATCCATTCTGTTGAATTAGATTCTACTTCAATGACATATGTGATACTTATCTGGATTTCTTTCACTTTCCAGCTCCATCTAGTAGCACTAAATTTCCCTTTGACTGGTAACATGAGAGGGATTGGTGGAGTGGACCTACAGTGCCATCATCAGGCCCAAGAGGCAAATCTGCAAGGAACTTTCCGAGCCTTCCTGTCATCAGATACCCAAAGTCTTATCTCAGTTGTGAAGAGAACAGACAGGAATTTGCCACTTGTTAACCTTAAGGTTAGTAACAGATTCTTATTGGCTCCTTCTTGGATAGGACTATGGCAGATCAAGATTGGTTTATGTTGCCCAACTAAGTCCAATGCCTGGTTTACAAATAGAAGTTGTTGAGAATTTAATTCTATTTGTACAGGAAATGTCAAAAATAGCTGTTGTAAAGTTCCTTAACTATCTAAACAAAACTTTGAAATAAAGTTTTATTTAATCTAATCTAATCTTTGAAATAAAATATCTCTCTCATGGCCATATTAATATGTATTCCTCTAATCCCTGAATTGGCTGAAAAGTATTATTATTCTTAGTAGTAGACATTTTAATATATTTAGTCAAATCAAGATAGTGAACATATTTGTTTGTTTATAAAATCTATAAATTTTATTTATAAAATTTATAGGGCACCCAACTTACCTCAAAGTAACTCTGTGCTGCTTATGATCATAAGTAATAAAACTATATAAATTAAAAACATAAATACAAAATACAAAACACTACGCCCTAATTAAAAATACTTAACATATCCTTAATACTCTTATCTCCTTTTTCTCTATAACAACCTTGTCAGATGGGTTGAGCTGAGAGATATTAACTAGTCCAAACTCACCCTGCTAGCTTTCATGCCTAAGGCAATGCAGAACTCACAGGTTCCTGGTACATGGTAGATATCAACCCTCTCAACTGACCCAGATGGCTGGGCAGGGTAATGCCCTCCACAATCAAAGTGGAATGGCTATGCTTACAGCATCCTAAAAAGCCAATAACCTGACTCTGTTGCCATGTCTCTCTCTCTCTGAGAGAGAGAG
>JANHZT010004459.1:26899-38074 GCA_032468215.1 Stegonotus admiraltiensis | reverse complement strand
TCACCCAAGCTGTCTTAGGAATTCTGGGAGTTGAAGTCCACAAAGTGTAAAAGAGTCAAGTTTGCCTACCCCTGCATTAAAGGAATAGAAATCTTTTAAAAGACAGGTGAATTACATTGTAGAGAGGGGAATAATTTGACTACAATCAGCTTGCAGACAGGAAGTTACAAGTGGGAGGCAATCAACTTGCCACCTATGCTACATGGAGGCATAGATATACAAGCATGCTAAAAGGATCAGGAGCCTTTTAAGGCAGCTAGATTCTGATGATGTAATTGAATATCAGCTTTAGTTGCAGGATCCAATCTAGGTTGGTCATCATTATATTCCGACCTTTCAGACTCACTGGAGCCCCTAGAGTTCCCTGAAAATGGGCTCCAGCATTTATCCGAAAGCTCAGAATACAAAACTTCTGGTCCCAGTGGCCGATCCAGATTGGCTCCTGCAATATTGCTCTGGGGCATATATATTCTCCTTCATTACTGATCAGCTTTAGTGTTGCAGTTAATTCTTAACTAAATTTGCTGCCTATCTACTACTAGGGCTACTCTAGGCAGCTTACAACCATTTAAAAAAAGCAAAGAAACTAAAAGGAAGATTAAACAAAAGTAAAATAATAGAATAATAAGGAAAAAAATATATATTGATACAACTACTAAAAAAGATGGGTAAGTGGGGAGCAGAGAGCTAGGTTGAGAGATGGGGTCTACTGTCAAACTAGCATCCATCTGCAGAATACAACTCCCCCATTGAGTACCCAGGCCAATTTATAGAGCCAGGGCTTTAGGCTCTTATGGAAGGATAGGAAGTTGGGGTAGATCTTATCCTGAAGGGCAGGAGCTTTTATCGCTCACTCTTAAGAATAGCCCTATTTCCCTTGTGTGTGTTCTCCTACAAAGAGCAACTAGGGATCACTATTGAACCAATCATTTCAGCCCTGAAGGAGGAAACAGCATAAGACTGCATTTGACCTTTTTGTGCGGGCAGTACGGGACACACAATGGACTTTTCAGTATGCCATTGAATACTTTTCGACTTGATGCAAAGCTGCTTTTGTACGATGCTTATTTCCTGTAATACCCAGCCAACTAAGATGTTTAATCTGGAACTGACCTCCAGTTACATGTACTTACTCTCTTCAGTTTGCTTTGTTCATTCAACATTTAGCTCTGGTATTTATGTTCTATGAATTTCAGTCCCACCTGAGTTCCTATTACAAACAGGTGAATTCACTCAGTGAATTTCTCCTTGCAATTTTTCTTGTTTTATTTCCATTGAGGTTGTTGATCTGAATCCCAAAGTGAGGAAGAGCAAGAATGAGAAGTCAAAGAAGAGGTTGTCTGTTGAAAGAATTTATCAAAAGAAATCTCAATTGGAGCATATATTGCTTCGACCTGATACATACATTGGATCTGTGGAGCAAGTAACTCAGGTAAAAAAATATTCTGTTTGAGGCAAAGACAAGTTGCCCTAATTCTCAAAGTACTTTGTAATATGCTATCAAAATAAAATTATAATTAAGATTTTCCCTGGCAAACTATATTTTATCAGCCAAATAATTCATAATTTTCTTATATAGAAAATACATTACAAACCATTTATGATTAATGTGAACAGAATTGGCTGTAAACTTAAAAGTATGCTTTTAAAAAAATAAGATTTTTATAAAACATTAAAATTATTAGTACACTGATTATAGTATATATTTCAGGGTACCTCAAGATTTTGCAGCAGATAAATAAAATTACTTTTTTCTTAGCAAATGTGGGTGTTTGATGAAGTTGAAGGACTGAATTGCAGAGACGTCACCTTTGTTCCTGGTCTTTATAAAATCTTCGATGAAATACTAGGTATGTTGACATGGATAAAATGCTGTCATGGTGAGGACATCAAGCATTTTATGAGGATATTTTTTTAGATCCATAGTTGATGAATACAAAGTTACAAAGTTTGCAATGAATTAGCTTTTTGAAAAGGCAGCAAAATGCCTACAAAATGCTTGATCTTTGGCAAAATTTGTTGAAATTAAGTGCTGCATAAACTGAAGACTAGATCAAGAGTTTCAACTTGCAAATGTTACCAATCACTAAAAATTGTATTGCTTTCTTTTAGTCAATGCAGCTGATAACAAACAGAGAGATAAGAATATGTCTTGTATCAAAGTTACAATTGACCCGTAAGTCTTGTTTTAATATTATTTAATATTTTTGACTTTCATTGAGGATTGGTTCATTGGGAAGGGAATATGCATTTTTCTGAAACTGAATCTATATTCTTGTAAATTTAAATAGTAGTGTAATGATTAGCATAGAACCGTTATAGTGAACCTTTGGTACATGTGCCCAAAGTGGCACACGAAGCCATGTCGCCTGGCATGCATGGAGTTGCCCGTTCCTCTTCTGGGTTTCTGGTGCGCATGTGCACGCGATGATCAGCTGTTCTGCCGGAAACCAGAACAGCTGATCAGCACATGTGCGGCAGTAATCGGAAGGCGTGCACGCCAGAAAGTACCTTATCTGACACGCTCATGCCCCCTGGGCAGCTCCTCTTCCTGGTCGCAGCCTTGACGAGTGCAAGCATGAAGTACTCCCTTTTTGACACTTGGTGCCGCGCACATACTCCCTTTTCAGCACTCTATGCCGAAAAGGTTCGCTGTCACTGGTATAGAATTCGACTTTCTGATCACATATAGCGTAATTGAATTTGCTGTTGAGAGTTGCCTATCATTCAGTGAATAATATCTTTTTTGTTTTAATCTGGAGAGGCAAGTTTCCTTTGCAGTTCTTTGAATATCAATTTAATCTTCTCTTTCTAGGGAGAATAATACAATCTCTGTGTGGAATAATGGGAAAGGAATCCCTATTGTAGAGCATCAAGTAGAAAAAATGTATGTGCCAGCTCTTATTTTTGGACATCTGTTGACTTCCAGCAACTATGATGATGATGAGAAAAAAGTCACAGGTCGGGGAAAAACTGCAGTCACTTTTTAAAATCTTTAATTGCCTCTCGTAAGAATAATTGCATCTAAAATTTCACATTTATGTTTCTACAGAACTGCAAGATTGAATGATCAGTAAACCAAAATTTTATTCCATATGTGTTCTGTTTCTATATTCCAATCTCTCACACACAAAAATACATAAATAAGTGAAGCCTCTTAACTAATTTTTATTGCATGCATTGGAATGGGTGGTAACTAAATATGAGTTAAGAAAATGTGGATTTTTTAAAGTTGTATATCTTAATTTTTACCATTTCTCTTATTGCAGAGATAGATGGGAGAACTGCCCCATCTTGATCCTTTCACCTTTCTTTGAATACAGTAAAGGAGCTGTCTCTTTATAAAAAGGCGACCATACATTTTTGTCTGCAATAGGATATGGAGTGCCTAACCAATTTTTTGTACAAATACCACTGCATGCATGCTTATTTGTGAAATATTCTATTGATTTTAGTGGGGGATTATGAATTGGCATATGTTCCCTGTAACTGAAATGTATATCTCTTCAGTGTAGCAAAATATTATGTACAATTAATATTTTTCCAGGTGGTCGAAATGGTTATGGTGCGAAGTTGTGCAATATATTCAGTACCAAATTTACAGTGGAAACAGCATGCAACGAATATAAGCTGCTTTTTAAACAGGTATAAGAGACTTTGCACAAAAAATTGATTTCACTGTTTTTAAAAGACAGGCCCCAACACTTTATTTTATCAGCTCCTAAATTTGTTTCATATTTGATTTTAAATCTATTTCAACATCCCAATACTTCCTGATAAGCATATCTCAAAAATTTAGTGATAAGCATAAGGGGTGAAATCAAGATAGTTTGGGCCAATGAACCACATACATTTTAAGGCTAGATTAAGAATTGTATTCTGTAGAAGAAATGTATCCTCCCTCCAATATACCTAACAATTCTATTGGTCTTAATTCCTTTGCAGACTTGGACTGACAATATGACTAAAGCAGGAAAGACAAATTTGAAGCGTTTTGATGGCGAGGACTTCACATGTGTTACTTTCCAGCCTGACCTGTCCAAATTTAAAATGACTGTATTGGATAAGGATACTGTGGCTCTTATGTCTCGCAGAGCCTATGATATTGCAGGATCAGCTAAAAATATCAAAGTATTCTTAAATGGAAAGAAATTACCTGTGAGTTACTAAAATGGGCAAAAGCAATTCTGCTGGTGTGCAAAATTCACTGGCCCCTTCCTTTAACATGTTGACAGCCAAGGCAACTTTTTTTAAAAAAATTATAGAAATATTTGTGCTTGTCTCCTCTAGGTCAAAGGATTCCGTAATTATGTAAACATGTACATAAAAGATAAAGTAGATGAAACTGGCAATGCACTGAAAGTAATCCATGAAGAAGTTAATGACCGGTGGGAAGTGTGTCTAACCATGAGTGAAAGGGGCTTCCAACAAGTTAGCTTTGTCAATAGCATTGCTACAACTAAGGTAAACAGTTACAAAGGTATACAGGGCTTTTATGAATCTGCCATCTAAAGATACTTCATCAAAGCATTCAGTGAAGAAAATAAACTTCTTACTAGGCATCTATGCGTTGTAGAAGACTTCCAGCTTTTTTTTTTTTTTACTTTGAACATTTTTGAAAGGCTGAAATTTTGCTTAAGCATCTGAATTATAATTGTTAAAGGTATACCCATGGTGTATAAAATAGTATAAAATAAACAATTCTGCATCTTGTGTTTTATTAAAAGTAATCCTGTAGTTTAGAACTAAAATACATAAATTATGTAATATGATCTCAAGATCATTAGTTGAAAATGAACTCTAGTTGTAGACTTTTTGGGGTTGGAGTTATTTTTTCTTAAGCTTTTCTTTGAACTTAATTAACAATGTAGAGAAATTGTAATGAGGATTATAAAGAAATAAATGATTGAGTATAACAACAACAAATACAGGTAGTCCTCAACTTACAACAGTTTGCTTAGTGACCAGCGCTGAAAAAAGTGGCATAACCAGTTTTCACACTTAAAACTGTTGTAGCAACCCCATGGACATGTGATCAAAATTCAGGTGCTTGGGCAATTGACTCATTTATGACGGTTGTAGTGTCCCAGGGTGTCCCCTTTTGTACATTCCCGACTAATCTGACTAACAACTACAGTGATTAACTTAATGATGGCAAGAAATGTTATAAAATGGGACAAACTCACTTAACGAATGTGTCACTTAGCAACATAGATTTTGGGCTTAATTATCTTAAGTTGAGAACTACCTGTATAGCAAGCTCCTAATAAAGCAGAGATTTTACAGGATAGAAGTCTTAACTCTATTTTAGGTTACTGTACTAAGTGTACTGTACTGTGCCAAAATACATGTAATATCATCTTTAAAAATGACTTTTCTTCTAGGGTGGCAGACATGTAGACTATATTGCTGACCAGATTGTCAACAAACTCATAGAGGTAGTAAAGAAAAAAAACAAAGGTGGAGTTGTAGTAAAGTCTTTTCAGGTATAACTCTCAATTGTTTCTTTTTTCAAGAATCTCATACTTGTTTCAATTGAAAAATCATACTGGAATGTTTAATGTTTCCAATGCTTTTCAGTCTTATAAAAGAATAGTTAAATCTTTAGTGATTCTGTCCAGCTGTCCTCAATATGGTCTAACCTTGACTATCCTTTTATTCTTGATTGATGTATTTTATTCTCCTTATGTTCACTGAGAGCATATACACCAAAGACAAATTCCTTGTGTGTCCAATCACACTCCGCCAATAAAAGAGCCTTGGTTGCGCAGCGAACTAAAGTGATGTTAAGTAGCACCAGCTGCCTGCAATTAGTGCAAGTTCAAATCTCACCAGGCTCAAGATTAACTCAGCCTCCCATCCTTTTGAGGTAGGTAACATGAGGACCCGGATTGCGGAGGCAATAAGCTGACTTTGTATAAAAAAGAACACTGCTTGGAGGGGCCAAAAGCCCTACTAAGGTATATACAAAAGTATGAAGGCTATTGCCTAACGCATTGTAAGCCGCCCTGAGTCTCCGGAGAAGGGAGGCATATAAATCAAACCCATAAATAAATAGATAGATAGATAGATAGATAGATAGATAGATAGATAGATAGATAGATAGATAGATAGATAAATAATTCTATTCTAATAGATGCAGGCTAGGCAAAATGGTGTGCAAATAAAGGAATATTTTCAATAATAGCATGATGAGATTTGCTTAATTACAAAATAAATCTTTTATTAGGACTGTGCAGCACATCAGATTTGAAGGCAAAAAGAGGCTTTGGAACACATGAAGACACTGGTAGCATTTGTCTATTCCTTAAAATGAACCTATATTTTGTAATTCTGCAGTTACTACATAATCCCAGGAAAATATGTGTTGAAAAAGTTTCAGACAACTTCACTGTCTGTGTTCTCACATGCTCTAAAATACATTTGTGCCTTTGAATCTAAAGCCTTGCATAACCTAGCTTTCAGATCCCGTATAGCATTTTAAGCCAATAAATGCGTTTAGAAATCCTGCTTTTAGTTCGTTCTGCGTAGTGTTTGACCACTTTGTTTGAGCATCTCTATCCATTTTGAAGATAGCAGGATCTTTTTTTTTTGGCAGACATTCTTGTGCAATCATTTGGAAATTGATTCCATCATTTCCCAAGAGCTATACTAACGGTTTGGATACTTATTTGGTAGCAACAGTTGCTTGGGAAATCTAGCCAATCAGTTTGCTTAAAATGTACAATCTTCTTAATTCCAGGTGAAGAATCATATGTGGGTATTCATAAACAGCCTGATTGAAAATCCAACTTTTGACTCCCAAACAAAGGAGAATATGACTCTTCAAGTAAAGAATTTTGGTTCAACATGCAAATTCAGTGACAAGTTCATCAAGGAGGTGAGTATTAAAAGGTTTGCTTCATTATTTGTTCTGGAAATTCTGATGAGCAAAAAAAAAATGAATCAATCCAGCAATAAGATATCTTATGGTGCAATTCGGAATTCTTCCAACATCATTTTTCACTTTTGTTTTCTAGGCTCTAGGTTGCGGCATAGTGGAAAGCATTTTGAACTGGGTCAGATTTAAAGCCCAGACACAACTAAATAAGAAATGTTCTGCTGTTAAGCACACTCGAATTAAAGGAATTCCTAAATTGGATGATGCCAATGATGCTGGTATGTGTTCAAGTATTAAAAGCACTGAAGTCTAGCTGTTTTTTACCAGTTACAGTTGAGTCAATTTGTACAGGGATAGGTAATTCTTCAGCCACTCACAACCCTACAGCTACCTTTTTGACACCCCAATACATTCTTCAAGATAAGGATGCTGAATGCTGCTGGCATAACCATTTTTGTGTCCTTTAAAACAATTGAAGTTCTCAAATGTCAGGACATAACACTAAAAATGTTTGTCCTGCCCTTCCAGGTTGTAAGAAAGCTATTCATCTTTTGTAAGACTATGCAACTCCTGAATACAAGGTTCAAATTTAGTTTAGAGTTACAGAAATGGTATGTAGATAATGTTGTGGGGGATTGGGGTTCTTGGGATTAATGGATAGAAAAGAACCAAATCTTCACTTTGGGGCAATTTACATTGTAGCCAGAATTATCCATCGGGAAGAATTTTTGAGCTCAGGATTGAAACAAGAGGTCCTTGAGGCTCCCTGAGCTTGGTTGTTTTGTTGTAGAAGTTTCATAACCCAAACTAGGCTTTATCTATATATTATTGAAAGGAGAAAATAATAAACCAAAAAAAGGGAATAAAAAAATCAAAACATCGCCTCACAGCAATCAGTACCCAGATGAGCAGAGATTAACACCAAGATCAACACTAGACCAATGATCAAGAAGCAAACAATACCCCACTCAAGAACTACCAAACAAGCTTGCAGAAAGCAGCCCAACCACAGAACTTCCAAAACCATTCCCATCAACACTAACAGGGCAAGCCACTCAAATATATCATTGAGCGCAAACCCCAGTCCTTAATAGCACTGATGATGTTACTTAGTTTGGATAATAAAACATCTACAGCCAAGCTCAGGGAGCACTAAGGACTCTTCACAGTTATCCATCTACTTTTCCTGAACCTCAGATCAATTGTGTTTTACCAAAACATGAATGAAATCTCTGCTTCTTGGAACCAGAACATTGGGAGAGCATCTATAGCCATGATGGCGAACCTATGGCACGAGTTCCGCAGGTGGCACGTGGAGCTATATTGGTGGGCACGCGAGCTCAGTTCCGGCACGCATGCATGCACCAGCCAGCTAATTTTTGGGCCTTCTGGGCCCACCAGAAGTCAGGAAACACAGTTTTCGGCCTCTGGAGGTGGTGGGGAAGGCCGTTTTTGCACTCCCCAGGCTCCTAGAAAGGCTCTGGAGCCTGGGGAGAGCAAAAAACAGGCCTACCAGGCCTACTGTGCCATTGCGTGCCAAAAGCTGGGGGGGCGGGGTGCATAGAATTATGGAGGTGGGCATGCATGTGTGTGACCCCACCACGCTCCCCCCACTTTTGGCACGCGATGGCAAAAAGGTTAGCCATCACTGATCTATAGGGTACTATTAAATGGAGTTCTGCATTATGATATTTCATTCTCTTTCAGGGAGCAAGAATTCTATCAACTGCACTCTCATTTTGACAGAAGGAGATTCAGCTAAGACACTAGCTGTTTCTGGCCTTGGAGTTGTGGGTAGGGACAAATATGGAGTATTTCCACTGCGAGGAAAAATTCTTAATGTACGGGAAGCCACCCACAAACAGGTTAGTTACAATATTTTGCAAACATTCCTATGGGCCCTTCCTTATAGGTAGTCCTCAACTTAAGACCACAATAGAGCCCAAAACATCCATTGCTAATCAAGACAGTTGCTAAGTGAGTTCTGCCCCATTTTACAACCTTTCTTGCCACAGTTGTTAAGTGAATCACTGCAGTTGTTATATTAGTAACACAGTTAAGGGAACCTGGCTTTCCCATTGACTGTCAGAAGTTTTTTTTGAAATGTGCAAAACCAGCAGCATTAGCCTTCATTTAAATTTTAACTCAAAAGTGTATTAAAACTGAAGAAGCTTCTTGGTTGAGAAGTGAAATGTCTTGAAAGAAAAACCAGAAAGTCCAATTGCCTCTTGAAATAGCACCTTTGGGACAACCATTACCTGGATGACTGAGAATCTCCATAGACATGTACCGTATTTATAAAACCATGCAATGATTGGTTTCTGAAGTAAGAGTTTTGCTATTGTTCTTGAACAATATAATGACTATCCGCTCTGCCCAAGTGAATCTTCACTGTGAAATGTGACTATTAGAATATAGTACACAATATAGGTAATATATTGGTTACTTATAATAGCTGGGGGAATTTTCCCCACTAGTTGTGCTGCTGAGATTCAGTAGTAAAATATCAGGTTAAATGTTGGATTCTTTTCATCTATAAATATTTGAAATAGAAAAAAAGTTCTTCCTAACCAAAAAACAGGTTAAAAGTATCATCCCTACTCCCTTTGATGAAATCTCTGCTGATATCCTGACATCTGCTTTGAGTTGCAATCTGCCATAGATTTTAAATTAATAGGTGGGTTGAGGTGACTGGAACTTAACAATGCTTCTTTCCAGGATTAATATGAGAACAATAAATTTGTATTCTGAATCTGGGCTTTTTCAGATAATGGAGAATGCTGAAATTAACAACATTATTAAGATCGTGGGGCTGCAATATAAAAAGAACTACGATGATAAAGAATCGCTCAAAAGCCTCCGCTATGGAAAGATCATGATCATGACTGATCAGGTCAGTCGTAATGCCAGAGACATTGGTATTGTATTCAGGCAAAGGGACTCCCTCAGACAATCTTTTTCAATGCCTTCAGTTGATAAAATATGTCTCTTAATCCAGATGTTCCGGATTTCATATTTTATTTATCAAAATACAGAAATACAAAGAAAAATGAAAATAGGGGAGGAAAGGGGGAACAGGAAGAAGTCTAGGATAAAGGGGAGAAAAAAGAAAAGCATTGACTTCCAACTCCTTTTGACTCAATAGAATAAGGTAATAACATACCTCCTCAACATTTTACTTTAAATAATGACAACAATAATAATAGCCATTATAACAACAAACCTATCCAATCAGCAAAATCAAAAATCAAAGCTTCGGGAGTTATTTTCCATTTAAGGCACAAAATCCAAACGCTGTTTTCAGGTGGAAAGAAAATCAATTGTATTTTCTTTAATCAAAGCAGTCAGTTAAATCAGCAGTCACCAACTGGTGGTCCGTGTGAAAATTTTGGTGGTCCACAGAAAAATTATTTGCATTTTTTATATTGCACTAAATCAGGGGTCCTCAAACTACAACCTCTGGGCTGAATACGGGCAATGAATGTTTGTGTTGCTGCAGAGAGTCTCACCCTTCAGGGTCTTTTTGTGCGAGTCGGAGGGGGGCAGAAATTCCAACTTGGGATCTGCTTCAGCCTCCTGGTGTGGGGCTTTGGGCAAAGGCTGGAGGGAAGTGCTGCTGGTGGCAAAGAGCCGGAGGACCTCGTTCCAGTGGGACTGCATCATGGCCTGGAACTGGCTGACCATCTCAGCCCACTGAGCCTCCAGGCGCTGGTACCTGGCCTTGCACTCCCGCAGGTCTTCTCTCTTCTTGGAAAGCCTATGCTCCTAGTCCTCAGTGAGGGGCTTCTGGTAAGTCTCCTTGATCAGATCCAATTTGAACTGAGCTGTTTTGCCAACTGTCTCATGGTGGCTGCTTAGCTCCAACAACTGCTTCCTGTTGGGACCCTAAGGAGCCTGGGCAGGCAGGCAAGGAGGAACAAGTAGAGGCCAGGGAGGCACCCTTCAACATGAGTGACATTGAGTTGACCACACCCACCTAGTCACATCCACCCAGCCAGTCATTAGGCAGAGCATATTAGTGGTCCATGGGATTTAAAATTATGAATTTAGTGGTTCCTGAGGTCCAAAAGGTTGGTGACCCCTGAATTAAACCATCTCTGCTAACTGCAACCCAAATGAAAAGTCTCTGGTTTTACCTTTATATTAACTTTAAGAATCTTCTATATTAAGATTAATTTCCCACATTCATTCTTGAGGTACCTTTATATATTCTTGACATTTTTTTTAAATTTTATTTATATGCCGCCCTTCTCCGGAGACTCAGGGCAGCTTACAATGCATTAAGCAATAGCCTT
>JANHZT010004459.1:7619-26799 GCA_032468215.1 Stegonotus admiraltiensis | reverse complement strand
CATTTTATAAATCTTAGCAATAATATGTTCATTACTACACAACAGAAATTCCAGTTCATTTTTTTCAAAATAAAATCCACAGCTTTTTTAATCTAATTTAATCTTTCAATTGTGTATGTGTAAATAAATAAATAAACCAATGGCAAACACATCCTTCTCATTTCAATTCCTCTTTAGATTTGAGGTTAAAGCACTAAAATATTATTTGACCATAAATCCATCAGCCTGGCTTCACCCCCCCTTATTTTCCAAAAAAAAAAAAAGATTCCTGGAATGACATTTGAAAGGGTATCTTTGCAGAGAAACTTACTTTCTATTTATTCCAAACTCTTAACAAAGTGGTTAATTCAAATGTTCTAAAATGATATGGAAGTATAAAACTTACTCTGAACTAGAGTATTTTTTAAAATGCTATTGCTCAAAACTATTGGAATTCACTAGGTTTTTTAAATTAAAAATAAAGAACAAACATAGGTCACCGTAGACTTACCACAAAATTGCTATCAAAGAAACAAAAAGAGAATAACTTCCTTCAATTCTCAGATAACTAAGATGCAGAATAGAATCTCATCAACAACCGGAAGGGAAGCATAGGAAAAAATACTTCCTGATTTAAAACATTCCCAACTGCCAGAAATGTAGAAATCAAGTGCTCAAACAAATTTAGTAATAACTACAGTGGATTACTAAAGGAATATTTCTATTGTGCTGTTATTTCTGTGTAAATATCCTATAACAGCAGCATTCTGATTTTTATGATTGGAATAATTAGGCCATAATTATTTATCAATCACAGTGTAAACAGTGGATCAGTTAGAGTCTATTGTTAGACATAACAATCATAACTGGCTTTGTACTATAAAACAGTCTTGCTCTTCTTAGTTCTTTCCAGAAGTGCTGAACTTCATAATCGATAAACGACACATGGACTGGAAATTATAGGTGTTGTGTAACATCTGACAATGGTCACTATGGGCAAAACAAATGCTGTAATTAGAAGATCAATTACTATTGGCCTCAGAATATAATGCTAGTAAGGATTACTGACTTTTCTAACACCAATGGATGAAATCTTACCTTCTGAACATTTTTGTAGGATCAAGATGGTTCTCATATCAAAGGTTTATTGATTAATTTCATTCACCATAATTGGCCATCTCTTCTGAGACATCATTTCCTAGAAGAATTCATTACTCCCCTTGTAAAGGTGAGCTTCCCCACCCATTGCTGATAACTTTAGCAATTGAAAATATTCTTACTAAAATTCATTAGTTATATTGTTAACTCTTCAAAATGAGATATTTGGCTTTTCCATAGGTTTCCAAAAACAGAGAAGAAATTCCTTTCTATAGCATTCCTGAATTTCAGGAATGGAAGAACAGCAACCCTAACCACAAAAATTGGAAAATCAAATACTACAAAGGTTTGGCTAAACCATAATGTCAGATGAACTAAATAAGGCTAACTTTAGATTCTCAAAAGAATACATTGTGTTAGATAGAATTATTTTAACCTTACTTGGAATAAAGGGATTAGGGGGCTATATGTCAACTGTTTTAAACTAGCTCATCAAAACAAAAAATGTGTTCCATGTAAAGTGCAAGATAAAAATGAGGAAAGTCATTTGTCTACAGCCTATCTGTCTATTTGAATGTTAAGCAGGAAGCTGAATGGGCATGTTAGAACACTTAATTTATCCTACATAACACCAAGATCAAATGAAAATGTTCTTGTTGTTTTTGATATATTAACTGAATTGAGGGAGACAGACATTTTCAGTAAATGCTGTATTCTGTATTATCCTAATCTATAAAAACTACAGTGCTTACATTGCAAGGCCTCACACTAGGTACAGGTAGTCAGTTTGATTGCAAAATATTAACAAAAAAAAGTGATTGGCTAAACTTCTAATTTAGCCTTTCTAAGCCTCATGTCCTCAAGCATGTTGAACTATAGTTCACATCTAACCTAGTCAGTGAGTTATAGTCAACATCTGAAGAGTGGCAAGTTGTAGAATGCTTATGGGTGTGTTTTTTTACCTGCTTGAGTCTAGATGGATCCAGAATAAGTTCAGACCAAATGATTCTGCTGTTGCACTTGTGAATAATTGTGAATAGATTTTCTTTTATTGTTTATATGCCAAATCTGAGTACTAAGTAGTGTTTTAATTGATGCAAATAAAATGAATTGAAGCAGTCTGATTGGAATTTTGTTTCTTGTCCTTTTTGTCCATTTTGTTTTCTTTAAATTTTTATTTGTAAGACATCCAGATTAATCACTATGGAATCAGGGAGCCTTGAAACTGAAATTATAATTAAATAAAAATAAAAGTTGCACATTAAGTGAAATATGATTATTTTATCTAAATTTTTTACTCAGATTCTCTATCTCCTTAGGTCTGGGTACCAGCACTTCAAAGGAAGCAAAGGAATATTTTGCAGCAATGACAAGGCATCGAATACCTTTCAAGTACTCTGGTCCTGAAGATGATGCTGCAATCACCTTGGTAGATTAAGTTTTCTTCTTATCCCTCTGTTTCTTTGAGTCTGCAAACTTACTTGGAAAGTGAATCATGAGAAGCCCTTCTGCTCTTTTTGTTTCTTTAAACATTTTTTAAATTAAGTAATAGAGTATTATAAAATACAAAGGTAAATAGAAGAGTAGGGAGTGGAAAGAGGGAAAAGAAATGAGGAAAAATGGGTGGGGGGAGAAGCATTGACTTCCAACTCTCTTACAGTAAAATAAGGCATTAACATCAAATCACAGCTTTTTGTTTTTCCATAATAGTATGAACAAGTCATTTCTATAAAGATCTATCAATCTAATCTGTAAAACCCAAAGTCAGTTTCATCCTTTTCCACATCAAGCATGAAGTTCAGAAGTGGTTTCCATGTGGAAACAAAAGGACTTATGTTGTTCTCTTTAATCAAAGTAGTCAGTTTTGCCATTTCAGCCAACTCTATCAACTTCTGCAACCATTCTTCCATGGTAGGAATCAAAGTGTCCTGTCATTTTTGCATATACAATAGCCTTGCTGCTGTCAACATATACAGTAACAAAGTTCCAAATTTTTTCTCCAGTTCTCTTTCCATTAGACCCAAAAGGAAAAGTTCTGGTTTCATTTTTATCTCCATTTTCAGAATTTTCTGTATTAAAATATGAATTGCACTCCAGAAATGTTTTGCTTTAATCACATGTCCACCATAGATGATAAAAAGTCCCTTCTACCCTCGGGTTTAGTATTGGGTCACCAGAATTAAAAGAAAATTTTACCATACATCAGCCACTCTTGCTTTGCCACCATTGCTTATTTTATTTTTTAACCCCAGTTGCTAGTCTTATTCCTTGCCACAGGATTTAGGAAGTGTGTAGGGTTTAGGTGCCTGAACTCAAGTTTCATTTATTTAATAGCAATTATAAAAGTTAAAATATATTACAGACAGTTAATTATCACTGTTGTATAAATTTGGATAAATATACATTTTTGTGTTTGATTGCAAAATACATGAACTCTGTAACTTTAACTTTTCTGGGCTATTTGCATATATTCTTCCTAAAGATTGTTGGATTTATATGAAGTAAACTGAATTCAATCATATTTTGAGGTTTTAATTTCCTATCAGCAGACAGCTGTGAGAGACATAATGTTAGTTTAGGCATAATTTAGTGTAACTTAAAATGAACTTAATTTGGCTATTAAATCAATCTATCAAATCTTTATTTGATCATAGACCAGCAACTAGAATACAAAAGCCATAATTAATTAAAATGAAAGGATATATGTGTGTCTAGAGGGCTTAAAATTAATACCACAGCTTGTATGCAAACTGTAAAACAGTTACTTGATTATGGTCAGAGAAATAAAATCAGATTGATCTGATAATAACATCATGAGATGAAACGGATTGGAATCATGAGGATATGTAATAAAAAATGGAAATAATAATTCCTGTCATTCTCCTATAGCAAGAGGGCAGTAGAGAATAACATGTTCTGTCAACTCAGTTATTCCTTCACCATATGGACACTACTGAGGCAACAGATATTTAATCAGTTGGACACAATGTGCAGAGTGGCTCAAGGTGTCTATTGGTAGAGCTGGAAAATCTGCTTGGAACTCTAAATCAATAGCCCGCTGTTTGAGATCAGCAAAAGGACAGGTCCCCAATCCCTGGGCCACAGCCTATTCACAACTGGGCTGCACATGCAGCGGACTGGCATGCAGTTTAACTTGAGCACGTCAAGCCCCATGCTCACCCAGGCCAGTTCCCCTCTCCCCCACTGCACCAGGCTTCCAAGCTGCAATTTGGGGCCACTGACCTAGAGCATGTTCGTAGCCCATCAAGATAATAGTTGGCCATGAATAACCATAGAGTTGCAACTTGGCATGTATTGCCTGGCTCTAGGAACACTGAAAGCTGTCAGTCATAATAAAAGGGGTCCAAACCAATTGAAAAGAAGAGGAGCTTAAGTCAATAGAAGAAGATATAAATCCAGGCAGAAGTTTCAATTTCAAGAAGATCAGTATAACTGCGCAGGACCGTATTTGAAAGGTGCTTTAAAGATGGTTCTCAAAAACATGGACTCATTTTTTCCAAAGAAAGAAATGACCTGCAGGGGCCCAGCTGAGCTCCAAAACAGAGCTGGACTCAGATCTTAGCTAAAAAAAGTTTAATTGCTGCAGGTATATGTTGAACTCCTTTGGAGAAGTAAAAGATTTGTAAATCCAACACTTCTTTTATGCAAATGACTAGTCGGCATGAAATTTATGGTTATCCATACCTTGGAAAACAACCCCCAATATTCAAAAGTTTTGACTTGCTCTATTAGATAGTTATTTAGTCAGCAGACATGCATCTTAAGTGCTTAGCAAAGACTGTGACCTTGGTTTTAGTGTAATTAGATGTTTTTGGCAGTGCTCAGCTAATTGGAGCACCTAGTTCAAACCAGTCTTTGTTTTAGAAAGCAGCACAGTGTTGTTTGCATACAAAAGAATAGAGTTGTGTTTCCCAGTTTTAGCAAATCAAGAGATTGACTATTTAGTTTGGCAATAAGGGAACTAATATATACCATATTTTTCGGACTATAAGATGCACCAGTGTATAAGACACACCAAGATTTCGAAGAGGTAAGCAAGGAAAAAAAAGGTTTTGCCTTCCCCAGCCCACAGGAGTAGTCTGCAGGTCTCCTAAACCCTCTGTGTGCCCTGTTTATTTGAAAAACAGGCCCGTTTTTTGCAAAACTGAGATGGGCGGGGCTTCGGGAGGCCAAAAGTGGCTGTATTTGGTGTATAAGACGCACCAACATTTCCACCCTCTTGGGGGGGAAGTGCGTCTTGTACTCCAAAAAGTACGGTATTAAAGAGAAGATAAGCTAGAATGCATCCCTGTCTCATTTCTCTCTTAATAGGAATTTCTTTGGTGCAATGTCCTTGGGCATCACATTGCACTTTCATTTGGAAATTCTCTTAAAACTTGTATTTCTAAGTACAGATAATTTTGTCAATTGAGGATGAGTTCAATTTGTTCCATAGTTGGATCCGGAGATGGTCAAATGTATGTATATCTGATGTCCAGTGTGGCTTTTAGAGTTTATAATTGGGGAGAGAGTCTGCAAATTAGGTGGAACTTTGGCAAGTAGTTGACTATCGTTTGTTTGTTTGTTTGTTTATTTATTTTATGTTGCCGCCTATTCGCCCATAGTGACTAGTCTGACATTCAGTGACTATGAGCAGTGGGAAAACATAATTCAAGAGCATCGATATAATGTTCTTTTTCCCAAATTTCAACAATATGTGGTTGAGGGATATTGAGATGTATATAGAAATTAATGAGAAACAATTTCTCTAGAAAAGTTGAGACTAGCTGTTTGTGTTAGGTTCTCAATGGAGTCTATTGACATAATCTCAATTTTTAGAATGATTAGGATATGGCACTCAGACCAGTACAATATTTCTCTTGTCCAGTCCCAGGATCTGTTAAGAGAAATAATGATATATATCCCTCAGTAAAGTGATCATGGGACAAAAGATGTTGAATTGGGAGATGTAACTTATAAAGGCATGGATTCTATGGGGGTGAGGTGTCCTTGATGCTCTCTGAGCTTAGTTGTTCTCTTGCAGACATATCATTACTCAAACTAGGTATCATCATCAGTGCTAGTAAGGAGTGGGGTTTCCTCTCAGTTTATTATAACAGGATTTGAAAACCATGGAGATCTTCTAGTCCAACCCCCTGCTCAAGCAGGTAACCCTATACCCGTGATGGCGAATCTCTGGCACGGGTGCCACAGGTGGCACGCGGAGCCATATTGGTGGGCACACAAGTGTTGCCCTAGCTCAGCTCCAGCACGCATGTGTGCACCGGCCAACTAATTTTCAGGCCTTACTGTCCCACTGGAAGTCGGGAAACTGGATGTGCCTCCGGAAGGCCTCCAGGGGGATGGGGAAGGCTGTTTTTGCCCTTCCCAGGCTCCTAGAAAGCCTCTGGAGCCTGGGGAAGGGGGAAAACAGGCCTACTGGGCCCACCATGCCATCGGGTGCCAAAAGCAGGGGGAAGTGCGCATGTGCAGGAGGGCAGGGCACATTGCGCATGTGCGCATGTGCAGGAGGGCAGAGCACATTGAATTATGGATATGGGCACACCACCCACGACCCCCCATGCTCCCCCTGTTTTTGGCACACAAGGGCAAAAACGTTAGTCATCACTGCCCTATACCATTTCAGACAAGGTTGTCCAATCTCTTCTTAAAAACCTCCAGTGATGAAGCACCCACAATTTCTGGAGGCAAGTTGTTCCACTGATTAATTGTTCTAACAGTCAGGAAATTTCTGTATTCAATCTAGGTTGATTCTCTCCTTGATTAGTTTCCTTCCAACTATTGCTTCTTGTCCTGTCTTCATGTGCTTTGGAGAATAGGTTGATCCCCTCTTCTTTGTGGCAGCCCCTTAGATACTGGAACACTGCTATCATGTCATCCCTATTCCTTCTTTTCATTAAACTAGACATAAATTCCTGCAATTGTTCTCCTGTCCCCTAATCATCTTTGTTGCTCTTCTCTGCACTCTTTCTAGTCTCAACATCTTTTTTATATCATGGGGAGCAAAACTGGATGCAATATTCCAAGAGTAAACTTACCGAGGTATTATAAAGTGGTATTAACATTTTATGTGATCTTGATTCTGTCCCTCTGTTAATGCAGCCTAGGACCTCAATGGCATTTTTGACAGCTGCAGTACATTGCTGGCTCATATTTAAATGATTGTCCACTAGGACTCCAAGATCCCTTTTGCAGGTACTACTATTGTGTCAGGTATCACCTACTCTATACTTGTGCTTTTTTTTTCTTACCTTAATGTAGAACTTTACTTTTCTCACAGTTGAATTTCATTTTGTTAGATAGGGCTCAGTGTTTAAGGCTGTTAAGCCTTCTGCATCTTGACCCAACTTCTGGAGTGTTGGCTATTTCTGCCAGCTTGGTATCATCTACAAATTTGATGAGTTCACTTTCTATCCCCTCTTCTAAATCATTGATGAAGATATTGAAGAATACTGGTCCTAAGACAGCCTTGGGATACCCCACTATATACTTCTCTCCACGTAGATCACGGGTGCCAAACTTGCCGCATCACATTGCCATCACATGACGTTTCACATCGTTTTTCCCATTCATGGAGCTGGGGTGGACATGGATTGCACATGACATCCGAGATGTATGATGATTCTGTCTAACCCACCTTTTTCTGTCAATCAAGTATTAGGTTGTGGTCTGCTTTATCAAATGCCTTACTGTAGTCCAAGTAAATTATATCTACAGCATTTTGCTGGTCCACTAATTTTGTCACTTTGACAAAGAATGCAGTAAGATTTATCTTGACATGATCTGTTTTTCACAAAGCCATGTTGGCTTCTTTTTATAACTTTGTTTGCCTCTAGGTGTTCACAGATTCGTTGTTTGATTATTTTTTCCCGGGTATTTATGTCAGGTTGATAGGGTCTGTAGTTTCTTTGATCTATTTTTTCCCTTTTTCTTTTCTTTTCTTTTTTTGAAGGTAGAAACAATATCAGCCCTTTTTCTAGTCATCTGGTAGTTGCCCAGTGCTCCAGGATCTTTGAAAGATATGGTTCAGTGGTTGTGAGATCTCATCTGCCAATTTCTTCAGTACCTTGGGGTATAATCCATCTGGTCCTGGTGATTTTGAACTCGTCTAAAGTAGATAGATATTCTATTACCATTTTTTTGATTATTTTGAGTTGCATTCCTAAGCTGCATTTTACACTACTTTTTTTGATAGGATGGACTTTTTCCCCCCCTTTTGTGTAAAAACATATAAAAAGTGAGTTAAGTGATTCTGCTTTCTCCCTGCTGCTCAGCTCCTTGACATTTTCTTCCATTAATGGACAAATTGGTTGACTTTCATTTTTACATATTGAAAGAAACTTTTTTTGCTGTTGTTATTTTTGACTTTTGTCACCAGCCTTAGTTCAGTTTTCCGGCTTTGCGAGTTCGGGCTATTTGCTGATATTCTGCCTTAGTTATGTGCCTCTCTTTTATTCTTGTCCTTTTTGTCTTTCAGTTTATCAGAGCGTTCTCATTTTTCTTCTTCATTGGAATTGTGCTAGAGTGGATTTTTATAATCTCACTTTTCAAATTTCTTCAAGCTTCTTGGGTTTTTTCCCCTTGAGGATTCTCATCCATGGAATCCTTCTCAAGCTCTGTTTAAGTTTATTCAAATCAGCTCTCTTGAAGTCCAAGACTCTAGTTTGAGTTTGTTCTATTGCAGGAGTGTTAAACTGGCGGTGTCAGGTGACGTAGTGGGACTAATTTCCCCTTCGCTAAACTGGGCGGGGACGGAGCCAGCACATGACACATCCAGCCCACACGCTGCGAGTTTGACACCCCTGTTCTAGTGCTTGTATTTGCGAATTCCAATATCACATGGTCACCTCCCCCCCTCAAAATTCCTGCAAGTTCAATGTTTTCTATCATTTCATTTCTAGTAATGAGAATTAATTCCAATATGGCTGACCCTCTAGTTCCCTCCTCTACCTTTTGGGAGACAAAGTTGTGTGTTAGGTTTGTCAGGAATCAGTTTGATCTTCCACTAGGTGCAGAGTTTGTCTCCCAGTTAATGTCAGAATAGTTAAAAGTCCCCCATTGCCAGTGGTAAAATTCAGCCGGTTCTATCTGCCTTGGGTGAACCAGATAGCGCTGGCGGCGGGAGGCTCTGCCCGGATGTCATCACATCCCATTTTTGACCCTCTGTACATGTGCAGAAGGCTCTGTGTATGTGTGGAGGGTGCGCGCGCACTCACATTTCCAAACTGGTAGCAAAGGTAAGTAAATTTCACCCCTGCCCATTACATTTGTGGTGTGCTTCCTACATATCTTAGTAAACTGACTAGCAAAAAGTTCATTTATTTCCCCTGGTTGGCTGGCCTGTAGTATACACCTATGGCAATAACATTCTTACCTTATATATTGATCCAAATACATTCAAGAAGATTTTTCATCATTGTTCTACTATATTTCTGTGGAGATATAGTTATTTCTTATATATAGTGCAATTCTACCTCCTCTTTTATTAGGTCTGTTTCTTTTAAACAGTTTAAATCCCTCTAGCTATATATTTCATTCATGCCATTCCATTCCATGGAATCCATTCATGGGTTTTATTTCACTAGCTTTCCATAATGACAACAGTATCATATCTGCCCTCATGTACTTGGGTTTCTAGTTCATCTTGTTTATTCCTCATACTTTGTGCATTGGTGTATAGGGATTTGAGTCCTTTTTTACAGACCCCAGTTTTGTTTTCTGCATAACTGTTTTGTGTCTGAGTTCAACTTCATCCTTACCACCTGTTTGATTAGTATACAAGGTACGGCACACACTATCAAAACCTTGATTTTTTTTAATAGCATATTCTAGTGGCTGGCCCTGTCAGTGTTGATGAGGGTGATCTTGGAGGTTCTTGGGTTAGAATGTTTAATTTTAGCTTGCTTGGCAGTTCCTTGATCAGGGTATTGTTTACATCTTCATTGTTGGTCTGATGTTAATCTTGGTGCTATCTCTGCTCATCTGGGTGTTGATTGCTGGTGGGGAGGTGTTTTGGTCTTTTTGTTCCCTTTCTGGTTGTTGGTTGTCTCTTGCATAGTATGTACATATTGTTTCTGTCTACGTGTCTATTGATGCCTAATTTGTTGGAGTGCCAGTCTTCTAGAAATTTCTCTAGTGTTTTTGGATTTGGCTTGGTCTAGGAATGGTCTCAGTTTCCCAGTTGAAACTCTAGTGAAGTCTAGCCATATGTTATGAAGTTAAAGAGCAGGGTCTCTATTTCTGGCTTCACGTTCAGTGGTTTTCCAAGAGAGCAAAGATAGTGATTCTAATGTGAAACTTCCTTGTTTGTTGTCTGAGGGGGTGACTGGTGATGTATCAAGGTCTCTAAATGAATGATATGGCCCATGCAGTCATTCTGAAACGTTGAAAATGAGATCCAAAGTTTCTTCAGTATCTAGGAAGACCCTGGTTATAATTTAGCCTGCCTTTTCTATTCTTGTGCTGCTATATAGAGTCAGATAACTTTTATGGTGGTTTGCTCTTAATATGGTGAACATTACCAGATTGTTGTTTCGTGTCAATATAATTTGTTGCAGAGGTTGGTTCAGGTTCGGGTGGTGATATTTTTTCTGCATCTGAGGCTGCCATTGTCATGAGGTTCATGTGATTCCTAGGGCAAAGGTTTGCTTGGAAGATTGAAGTGCATGTCTATGTCATGTTCCTGGTGCAGTTTACTTCCTGACTCTGGTTGTGGTTCCCAGGGTTTAGCAGTTAAAACCTCCTTGTCTGTCAGCAGCATTCAGCTCCTTATGCTTTGAATTTTTTACATTTTGGGCAGGATAGGGGCAGGAGGTAGTAAGTTCAGTCTGTTCCAGGGGACTCTTTGCTGATGATCTGCATATCTAGATTCCATAAGTTAGATGAGGGGACTGCCATGCCAACAAGTCTTTTCTCAAAACGATAGCAACTGTCTTGGATTGTTGGTAAAACCAGATCAATTAGAGCTCTGGTTATTTTATGTTATGTCACCAGAGTTTCTCTCAAATCGTCCAATCTAAGAATATCCATTTGTTCTGAATCTGGCAGGGCACTGAAAGAGTTAATCAGATGTTTTTCCTCAGGTCATCTGCACTGTGTCTTGTTGTGGGAAGAACAGACTTTTCAGGCTTCCTCTGGACATTCATGGGTGGAAGTTGGGGGAGCTGAACTGGTAAAATGTCCTTGAGATCATCTTATTTATTCTTTAAAGTCTAGGAACCAGATTTAGGAGTGGGCTGAATTCTTCTGAGCCTAAAACACATTTTAAAAAGATTGAAAAAGTGTGTATTTATTAAGTGTTTACACCACATACTCCATTACAAGGTGATCCTGAGCAGCTTACAGGTTATTGTAAGATAAATAGAAAACTATGCGAATTAAAATTTTAAAACTATATACAAAATAGGACTAAAAGATGGACAACACAAGGATGAGGTTTCCTTATCCCATCCATCACCTCCAACAGTAAGCAGTTCCCTCAGGCTCCCAAACTGAGTGGCAAAACCAAGTTATAATACAGGTAGTCCTCAACTTACAACCATTCATTTAGTGACCATTTGAAATTGCAACAGCACTGAAAAAAGTGAGTTATAATTGTTTTTCATAATTACAACCGTTGCAAGCCTCCCAAAGGTCACGTGATCAAAATTCAGACACTTGGTAAGTGACTCATATTTATGACAGTTGCAGTGTCCAGGGATCATGTGATCCTCTTTTGCAACCTTTTGACAAGCAAAGTCAATGGGGAAGCCAGATTCATTTAACAACCATGCTACTAACTTCAGTGATTCTCCTAATATCTGTGGCAAGGCAAGGGAGGTCATAAAATGGAGCAAGACCAGTGATGAAATGAAAAAATTGTTGCTACCGGTTCTGTGGGCATGGCTTGGTAGGGGGTCATATGGCTGGGTGAGCGTGGCCAACTTTTTTTTTTTTTTACTACCTATTCGCACAATCCAGTAGTAAAAAAAGTATTTTAAGAAAGGTTCCAATGATCACAGCTGTGCCACTCAATCTTCGTAACCTTTTTTAAAAAAACTTTTTAAAGCATTTTTTTATTACTGGCTCGGGCGAATAGGTAGTAAAAATGCTTTAAAAAAGTTTTTAAAAGTTCCGACAATCGTGCAGCACAGCTGTGATCGTCGGACCCTTTTTTTTTTTTTAACTTTTTAAAGCATTTTTTTTATTATGGGTTCGCCCCGAACCAGTAGTTTTTATCACTACCAGTTTGGGATTTTTTCACCCCTAGGCAAGACTCATTTAGTGACAGAAGTGTTGGACTCAATTGTGGTTGTAAGTCGAGGAACAACTATGCAAGGGCACTGAAAAAAGTTGCTTATGGCCATTTTTCGCACTTACAACCGTTTCAGCGTCCCCGTGGTCAAGTGATCAAAATTCAGATATTTGGCAACTGGCATGTATTGATGATGGTTGCAGTGTCCCGGAGTCATGTGATCACCTTTTGACAAGCAAAAGTCAATAGGGAAGCTGGATTCACTTAACAATCATGTTATTAACAACTGCAGTGATTCACTTAAACAACTATGGCAAGAAAGATCACAAAATGGGGTAAAATTCAGTTTATCTAGCTTAGCAACAGAAATTTTAGGCCAATTGTGGCCGTAAGTTGAGGATTATCTGTACCCTTCCAGAAGACCAAAGGAGTAGGAGTAGTTCTCGCCTCTGGTGGTAGAACGTTCCACAAAATTGGACCACATCAGAAAAAGCTGCTTTCCGTGGCCCCGCCCACTTGAATACCTTGGCAGGTAGGGTCTGCAGCAGGCCTCTTCTGCTGGCACAAATGGGACGGGCTAATCCTTTGGCATGAGGCAGCTCCTCATACACTGAACCCATCCCATATAGAACTTTAAAGGTAATAAACAACACCTTGACTTGGACCTGAAAGCAAACTGGCAACTCATAGCTCACGCAACAGTGGTGTTATATGTGCCACCTAGGAGCCCTCAGAATTACACTATTGCATTCTGTGCCAGCTCTGGCTTTCCTGATAATCTTCAGAGGTAGCCTCATGTAGAGCACATTGCAGTAATCCAATCAAGTGATGACTGGGGCATGAATGACCGTGCTCGGAGCCTCACAATCCAGGTAAGGGTCGACTGGTGCACAACTTGTACAAAAGCTCTCCTAGCCACAACTGTCAGCTGCTCTTTGAGCAGGAGTTGTGAGTCCAGGAGAACCCACAGAAACACACTGCAGTGTGGTCCCATCCAGAACTAAAGATGATAAACAGCTGGATCGTGAGGTCCCTTGCACCCATAGCTACTCTGTTTGGCTAGGGTTCAGTTGAAGCCTGTTGTTCCCATCCCTACAACCTCCAGGCACTGTGAAAGGGAAGCCACAGCAAAAACTATACCAAAAAGGCACTAGGAGTTTAAAGGTCTCATTTTAAATGCTAGGAGTTGTGGGTTGCCCAATTGTATGTAGAATTTGTTCTTGGCCTCTGCTAGATGGAAGTCAGTCAGCCTGCTGTAAATCAATCAGATGCGCCTCACAATATAATTGTTCTCTTTCTTCCTATTCCCCTCTCTTTAGTTTATTATTTAATATTTGTAAGGTCATTTCTTTAGGCCGCAGATAGTATTTACAATTTGAATGGCACTCTCTCGCTCTTGGTTACATGCGCACTGAAAATTTGTTTCTCTTTTCCTTGGTGTAGGGATAAGGTTGCCCTTGGCTTTGCAGCTGATGTCTTTGTGGTACACGTGGTACAGGAGATATGTGCTTCGGTAGGGTTGTTATTTGGCTGGTTCTCAATGTTTTACAACTCCTTTTTTAAGGAGTTCCCTTTTGTTTTAGTTGTGGACAAGTCCAAGACAGAACCGTTTATGCCGTCAGCAGACTTAGTTTGCATTTTTGTTCTTTTAAGTTTGTCAGGTTGATACGCACATCATCCTTTATTAACTGTGCGGCCGCAGAGCATATTGCATCAGTGTGTTTGGAAGGTGGCAATTTCTGTTCCATTGAAGGAGAGAGATCTGTAAGCAGTTGACTTTCGATCTCTGCTTGTAAATGGATCTCCAAACTATCATATCCAAGGAAGCATTTGAGGGAATAAGAATATTTACAGGAGTTCCCTAGGTAAGTTCAACTTTTTGTGGGTTTGGATCTAGCTTGTGTTGCAGAATGTGTATGATCTCTCTTCTTACTTGCTTTGATGATTAGTAATGTCCTGGAATTTTCGCAGCTTTTTCTTACTGTTGAGGCTTTTAATAAGGCAGCAGATGTGTAGAGATTAGAACTACGGTGATAAATACTTTTTCAGAGGAGTTCTTTACAGCAATTGCTGCTTTTTGGCAACTTGATTCCTCCTTACTTATCAAAACTTCTGTGATTTAATTAAGCACTTGGCAGTGTAAAGTATTGTTTAGTAAGATTCTTGTTCATTCTAGGCCTTTAGTAAAAAAAAGGTTGATGATCGAAAGGAGTGGCTGACAAACTTCATGGAAGACCAAAAGCAACGGAAGCTTCTTGGCCTGCCAGATGTAAGTAGTCTTCAAAATAAAACAGGATTCCTTCTGAATAGTTTCAGGCAGAATAATATATATAGAACTTGTGTACAGGGAGGATTCTCTATTGAATTTGGGATACAAATAGTCTGGTGGTTTCTTTTTATTATTTTAGCATCAGTGGGATGTCCCTACCTTTGACTATCAGTAAACATTTGGCAAGAGTTGAGAAATAATTAGTAATTAGAAACATATTTGGTTTTTTGTAAATTTCTGAGAGAAAATCAACCAGTTTCAACCTCACTAAAAGAGTTTCAGGCTCAACATATTTCCACTGCAGTCAATAAAGTTTATTTTAAGTTTGATGCTTCCTAAATGAAAACTTTTTCACCCACCAATTACTAAGGTTTGATGGAGGCAGTTGTTATGTATATTAATGAAATGACAATTTATATCAAAGACAAATGATGCATATGCGTTTTTTTATGAACATCTAGCAATGTGTGGCCCAAGTTGAAAGGTTTTCCTTTCACATCTAGCGATGTGAAAAAATCCTGTGTTTTGCTGTTTTTAAAAAAGGGCATTAAAAATGATAACACCTCTGTAGAAGAAAGTACTTGGATACTATTTTAAGGATGTATCTTAAATTTCCTTGCCTTCTTTAGGATTACCTGTATGGGAAAGCTACAAGTTACCTGACCTACAATGATTTTATCAACAAGGAACTTGTGCTGTTCTCAAATTCTGATAATGTGCGATCCATTCCATCCTTAATCGATGGTAAGGGTTTTCTTTTACAAATTAAACAAGATTTTATGTACTTAGAATTTAGTGCATAATATTTTTGAAAGAGATAGACCACAAAGAGCTGACTTAATAGGAAGTTTTGTAACTGACAAATAAACATTTATAAAACCTTATATTCTTAAACGTTGTTGTTTGAAGCAGGATTTAATGCATCAGAAAATGTATATTTATTGCCTTGATATAAAGCAGATGTATTTGCAATAAACTAATACATAATCTAACTTCAAAGTTTTGTCCTTTTGAGAATGCCTCAGCTAAGTAAGGCTCACTATGAAGAGAAGTTGTAATTACTAATGGCTTCTTTATTCTTTCAGGACTGAAACCAGGTCAGAGAAAAGTTTTATATACATGCTTCAAAAGAAATGACAAGCGAGAAGTAAAAGTAGCTCAGCTGGCTGGATCAGTGGCAGAGATGTCCTCTTACCACCATGGAGAGGTAGGAGAAATATTAAAGGGATCCCAAAAAGTAGCAAGTAAAAATATAGTTTGCAAGAACTATATTAGAAGTTGTTTTTAAAAAAATATTTATTATTATTTTTTTCTTTAAAAACAAAAATTTCCATTTTACAACAGTTCCATATCAGTGTATATCCAGTTTATGTTTTGCCCCCCCCTACATATTCACATATTTATTTTTGTAGTTCCCTTATTCCTCATATATTATATATACTACTCCTTGCTTATACATACTATTAAATCCATATGTTACTTTCCATATATATATATATATAAGTTGTTACAAGAAAGAATGAGTGTGATTTTTCATTTCTAACCCAATGATCAGCAATCTGCGACTTTATAAATATTACTAAGTTCAGGGGTGGGTTCTAATTACCTTTACTACCAGTTCGCAATGGGATCGCACGCACTCACTTTGCTTGTGCATGTGCAGATCGCCGATGACAACATCTGGGGCAGTGGGCGTGGCTTTCTGCTGGTTTTACTACTGGTTCTTACGAACTGGTCCAAACGGGGCAACCCACCACTGACTAAGTTATGTACCCAGCATGTTCATCATTTGCTCTATTGGCATAGGGCAGGGGTCTGCAACCTTAAACACTCAAAGAGCCATCTGGACCCATTTCCCACAGAAAAGAAAACACCAGGAGCCACAAAACCTGGGTGGGCATGGCCAACTTGATGTCACTCACTCCCAGTCACATGACCACCACCACCCCAGTCATGCCTACCCAGGTTTTATGGCTCCCAGTGTTTTCTGGGAGAGAGGGAAATGGGTCCCTCCCTCCCTCTTTCTCTCTCTCTCTCTTTCTCTTTCTCTATCTCATCTCTCTCTCTCTCTATCTATCCATCCATCCATTTATCTATCTGCTCTCCTGCCCAGATCTGCCACTGCCCAGTGGAGGCTGGCAGGCACCCAAGCGTTTTAGAGATCCACACAAAATAAGCAACTCATATCCTGTTGGGGACACACCCTCTCTCCCTCTCCCCCCGCAGTGGGGGCCTCCCTCCTCGGAGGCAGTCAGCAACTAGACAAGCATGGCCCTCTGGCTGGGAGGAGGTGGGGCTCCGTGCCTCCTCCTCCCAGCCAGAGTGCCAGTGAGAGTGGAGCAGGCAGGATGCACACCTTCCGTACCGCTGGCACTGGCCAACCTCTATTGACAGGTAGGAGGCAGAGGTGCTGCCAAGGAGCTCCTGCGGCTGCTGTGCCTTGCAGGAAGCTCTGGCGGGGTCTCTTCACTCAGCCCCGGGAAGGCTCTGGCTGCTGGCACCATTGCATTCCCCGCTAGCTGGCAAAGTAGCAGCACAGCGCCTCCCGAGCAGAAGGTAATTGGATGGCTGCAGCAAGAAATGGGCAGAGGCCGGCAAGCATCCATCCCCACCTGCTCCGGAAGGGAAGGCAGGTGCCGCACTACCCGGCTCAGCCATCCTGGTGGAGGCAGGCGCCACAGCAGGTGGGATAGAGCAGGTGTGAGCTGAATGTTTGGAATGTTCTCATTCTCTCTCTCTCTCTCTCTCATTCTGAGGCGCCTCATCTCTTGCTGGGTCTCACGGGCGCTTCTTCCAGCCCTTGTTGGTGCTGCGCCTACCTTGATCGCTCGAGGAGACGCACAACCTGCTCTCTGCCCCGAGACATTCAGTCAACCTGGCTGCAACCAACGCCACTTCTGTTGCCAGGGGCAAGAGGGGCAGGGTCCCATTGTGGCTCCGCATCATAATGAGCTCCAGGAGGAGGAGGGGGCCCAGTCTTCCCCATTTGAAGTGCGCTAAATTTCACTGCTGCACAAGGTGCTGCGAGAATAGCAGGCAGGCCATGGAGGTGGCTACAGCAGCGGCATTGGCCACAACCAGGTCAACCCAGTGTCTCCGCTTGGAGAGCAGGTCACAAGTCTCCCCGAGCGACCAGGGTGCATGCAGTACCAACAAAGGCCAGAAGAAGGACCTGCGAGGCACACAAGAGATGAGGCAAGTACAGGGGCCCTTTGCTCCTGCTCTGGAGTATGGAGTGAGTCTCCATCCCCCGCTGTCATCCTTACCTTCTCAGGCCAGGCGAGGAGTGACTGGGAGGGGAGGGCAGGAGGCAGGGCCAGCCAGTGGTGGCATCACCCGACAGGGAGTCGCAACAGAGGGACGAAAGAGCCACACGCGGCTCCAGAGCCGTTTGTTGCCAACACCCAGCATAGGGCCACTGGAAATTGAAGTTCAGCAATTTCTGGAAAGCCATAGGTTGCCCATACCTGCTGCAGCTGGTAACAAGGCTTAGAGATGGAGTTTCCTCTGTAATTCTCCAAACATAAGTCAATTGGCCAGTAGTTGAAGCAGAGTTTATTTGGAATAAAGTTAAAAGTAGATTTCTAATAACTTTGGATTTTTCTGGATAATGCTTGTCTTTCTTTCCAATGGAAAGCTTATCTTTCCAATGCCTGATCATTTTATTGATGATTTTGGTGGTGATGCATCACTGATAATTATTACTTTGTTTCAGAGCTCACTGATGATGACTATTATTAATTTGGCTCAAAATTTTGTGGGCAGCAACAACCTGAACTTACTTCAACCCATTGGTCAGTTTGGAACTAGGCTGCATGGTGGAAAAGACGCTGCAAGTCCTAGATATATCTTTACAATGCTCAGGTTGGTAGAAGCAGGTTGCTTTTCTTAGTTTTGACTTAGACACTCCCTTCCAACGTAGTGTACAATAAGTCCTCAACTTACAGCAATTCATTTAGCAACTATTCAAAGTTACAACGGCACTTTAAAAAGTGACTTATGGTGACCACTGCAGCATCTCCATGGTCATATGATCAGAATTCAGATGCCTGGCAACTGACTCATATTTATGACAGTTGCGGTGTCCATCAGTTATGTGATCAACTTTCTGACAAGCAAAGTCAATGGGGAAGCCTGATTCACTTAACCATGTTACTAACTAAATAACAGCAGATTCACTTAACAACTGTGGAAAGAAAGGTTGTAAAATGGGACAAAATTCACTTTACAGCTGTCTTGCTTAACAACAGAAATTTTGGACTCAGTTGTGGTCATGAGTCAAGGACTACCTCTATTCCAGTGCTGTTGGAACTACAATTCCTATATAACCAACGAGAAAGGCTGACTTGAGATGGAAATATCTTTCAGGTGTACTTAGATTTATAGAGCTTCAGATTTAACAGACAAAACGTGTTAGGTTCAAGTTTTGTTTGAATTTCAGGTAATAACAGTTTTTGCCTCAAATAGATCAAGCTGTTTTTTGTTTGTTTTTTGTTTGTTTTGTTTTTTGATTTTATTTATATGCCGCCCTTCTCCGGAGACTCAGGGCGGCTTACAATGCGTTAAGCAATAGCCTTCAT
>JANHZT010004458.1:118011-131094 GCA_032468215.1 Stegonotus admiraltiensis | reverse complement strand
GCCGGTTCTCCGAACTACTCAAAATTTCCGCTACCGTTTCTCCAGAACCTGTCAGAACCTGCTGGATTTCACCCCTGTATCATATCTGGGGTTCAGTGAGCTCTTACTTACATCTCCCAGATATCCCCATCTAGAGAGAAGTAATGCAAGCAGCAAGCTTCACATCTTGACTTGAGATCTTCTTAGCTATGCCACTCTAGGCTTTCTGTTAGCGTTGAGTAAGCAGATACTGGTCTCATCCAAAGTACAGCATATTCCTTAGATTGGAAAGTCAGTTGTTGTTTGGCCAACTGGAAGTTTAGCAGACAAGCCCTTTGAATGGTGCTTACTTCAAGATCTCTTCTGCTCATTAATCACATTGTGTAGTCACACACTTGTCCAAAGATGTCAGGACTTCAAATACCCTGTCAAAAGATCTGGGTTAATTAAAATGAAGATTAGATGCCTCCACATCCTCCCACACCTTTTTTGAGAGAAAGCTAGTGGGTGGATTTTGTCTTAAGCTTGGAGTTTAAGGGCAGGTACAGAATTAAATAGCCAAATGTTGTCTAGATTACCAAATTGCAGGTAAGTATGTGATTTTGCTTTTGGCTGTTTTCCACTTAAGAAGGTCTCCTGCACTTGGAGGATTTGAACATCAAGAGAAAAGTACATGATTGTTTTCTCTTGACACTGGGAACTTTGTGTGGATGGGGGCACTCAAACATTGAACTACAAACCTGTATCCTGAAATGGGAAAAAAATACCTGTAATTTTCCACCAAGATGCTAGTGAGATGGAAGCAGTGGTGGAATTCAATTTTTTTTACTACCGGTTCTGTGGGCGTGGCATGGTGTGGCTTGGTGGGCGTGGCAGGGGAAGCATACTGCAAAATCTCCATTCCTACCCCACTCCAGGGGAAGGATGCTGCAAAATCTCCATTCCCACCCCACTCCAGGGGAAGGATACTGCAAAATCTCCATTCCCACCCCCACTCTGGGGCCAGCCAGAGGTGGTATTTGCCGGTTCTCTGAACTACTCAAAATTTCCGTGATCCGTTCTCCAGAACCTGCTGAATAGCACCCCTGGATGGAAGGAAATTGGCTGTTGAATTGCTGCTAGATTTTTTTTGGTATTGTTGTTGATTTTAAACTGTCTTTTAGAGGAAGAAATGCACATACTGTAGCTCTGTTCCTTTTCCCATTACATTTTTCTAAGTAAAAAAGATAGATGCTTATTTGCCTTCCATGGAGGCTGAGATTGTATATTAATGATCAGCTATGATTTTGATGAAATGCAAGTCACGAATCTGACTTGATTAAGAACTTATTTTAAACTACTGGTTTGTATGACTCAAGGTAACCTCACTTTGCACAAATCAGACTTGAGCACATTTACATGTAGCCAACTTTCAATTCTGATTTTGAAGTAGAGGCTGAAAATTAAGGAAAGAATTTAGAGTATCTCTCAGGAGAGTAATGTGGGTTGCCCTCCTGATCTCTTTTCTCCTGTTGAGGATTAAAAAAGGGGGGGTATGGATTCTGTCTCATTCCCCTTCTGTGTTTGACACAACTCTCTTGATGCCCTTCCTCCTTTCCCCTCTGCATGTTCTATCCTTTGGATGCCAGTTTGTCTCAATTTTCATATTTGATTTCTAGTTTCCTGTTGTCTTTTTGTTTGTGCGTGTTGATTGGGTGGGTTCACATGTGTTCACCATGCCCACTCTCCTGTCTTTTCTGGTTGGTTTCTGTGTTTCAGAAAAGGATTGTGGGGATGGCTCTGACGAAAAGAATTGTCCAAAAGGCAACGGTTAGTGCATAGATCAACATGCACCTCACCCCTCCTGTACTCCTTGACTCCCCACCCCCCAAAAAAGCTGTCACTTGTTCAATTTCAGTCCCTGCAAAGGCTTCGCACTTCTTGTCTTTGTTTGGGGGAGGTTTTATGCACTGATAAATCTCATTAGATGGGCAGGTAGACCATTCTGGAGCTTGCTTGTCCCACAGGTGCTTATCATTTCCCATATTGTATACTGATTATAATTTCATATTTGCTTCTTTTTTCTCATTGTACACCGCCCTGAGTCCTACGGGAGAATGGCGGCATAAAAATCAAATAAATAAATAAATAAAATAAATATTTTGAAGGCCATTAGATAACGTTGCTGCCCCTTGCCTTGAGATCCAAAGAGTTCCTAACTTTAAAAGGAACTCCTGAACCGGAAGCATATGCCAGTCTTCTATGTGTTCAGACATATGCCAGTCCCTTGCTTCTCAACAAGGATGCCTATGAACAGCATCCAGAACTTTCCGAGAACAAGTTGTGGGAAGGTTAAGAAAAGGGACTCTTATGATTTGGGGGAGGTGTGATTTGAAAATATCTATGCTTAGAAGGAGGCGTGGTGGCACAGTGGTTAGACTGCAGTATTTCAGGTAACTCTGCCCTCTGCCAGGAGTTCGATTTTGAATAGCTCAAGGTTGACTCAACTTTCCAATCCTTCCAAGGTTGTTTAAATGAGGATCCAGATTGTTGGAGGCAATATGCTGACTCTGTAAACTGCTTAGAGAGAGCTGTAAAGTACTATGAAGCAGTACATAAGTCTAAATGCTATTGCTATTGCTATTTCATGGCTTCCATAGCATTTGAAACAACAGTGCATCAGATTAGATGTGCTGATAAAGCTAATTGAGTTAGAAAGAATGCTTCTTTTGAATCTCTCTCTGGGCTCTAGAGCTTGAAAAAGGGCCAGTGAGCTCAAGAGCAATGCAAGTTGCCAAAACCAAGAAATTTTTTTAGCAGTAGGAGCAGTCTTCTTCACTAGTTTTGCTAAAGGCAAAATAAAATCCAACAATGCATGGATAAGCAGTAATAACTTAATAACTTAATCATCAACATTCATGATGAATAACTTGATTCATCAGCACACTTATCCATAAATTGCTAAATGCTAACTAAATAAATGATCCACGATTTATTTTCTCTATCAGTGCTTATTCTTACTTAGAAACAGATATTTCAAATAAACAAGAACATCCCAGATCACATGCTAGCATGTGTAGAGATGTATATGTACAGATGGGCATTGTTTTGAATCTCAAGAAATACATTAAATTGATCCCGGAATCCAGTAATGTGATAGATTCCTCTCACTTCACCCACTCCCCTTCCCCCATGGTGCATGTGATGATCTATGCAGTTTCTGTGTTTTCTTTATAAATTTTGTTGCTATTCTTGTTGCTGTTATTATTATTTAGCAGCTTCTTTAGTGGTAAAAGCTCTTGGGGCAATGCATAAGCATGTTTGGCTAGAGTATGCATGGGGTAGAAGGGTACCATTTATGCAGGCTTTGGGGAGTTGGGGTAACCCGAGAGAGTGGATGCATTGCTGCCTTCTCGACTTTCTAGCAGCCTATCAGCTAAAGGAAGTCTGCATCTAGCTCAGAAGGGGAATTGGGGGGTGGGGGAAGAGAAATGCATGGAAGGGTTGTGTTTGCTCCCCAGAACCCAGTAGACTGCCCTTCTCCCCCATTTCTTGTTTCCAGACAACGACTGTGGGGACAACAGTGATGAAGCTGGCTGCAGCCATTCCTGCTCCAGCAACCAGTTCAAATGCAACAGCGGGCGCTGCATTCCTGTCCATTGGACCTGCGATGGGGACAATGACTGCGGGGACTACAGTGACGAGACGCATGCCAACTGCACCAATCTGGGTGAGAATAGGGCGCGTTTGGAATGGCTTCTGTGTGACACCAGCGACATCTAACATCTGCCCTGGAAGAATGCTACGCTGAGCAGATAACACTCTGCTCCGTAAAAGTTTTCTGTGTATTGTTCCATTTGGAGATTTCTCCTCCCCACCCCCTTTGAATACATTATTGGTGGGTTAGGTAGTCTGTATTTTTCATTAAAATCTATACAGGTTAGATTTTATTTATTGATTAGCCCTTGGGCCATATCAAAGTGTAGAGTTCCAGAAACAAATTAATACTAAGATTTGATAAAAGCAATTTAAAATGGAATTGGATAAAATATAATTTAAAATGAAATTGGAATAAAATACAGTCTAAAATGAAACTGGAATAAAATACAATAATTTAAGATATAGATAAAACTTGATAAAATTATATTTTAGTGTCACTCCTACAATCTACCCCAATCTGTCCCACATATGCAGATCTCAACCGAACCATTTTGCTTAAGGACTGTGCTGTGTTAAATGTTATTTTCAGATTCTGGCCACACATTAAAATCTATAGAAGTAAGGTAAAAATTAAAAAGTAGGCTTGTTCTGACACTAGCGTTCAGTGAAGAAAGACAACTCAAGGGTTAGTTGTAGCTTTTCCATAGAAGATGCACAGATCTGTAGAAATATGTATCTGCTAGAATGAAAACATTTTTACCCATAGCACATGTGAAGTTTGAATTATTTTTTATTGATACAAATTGTTAGATACTGTTTCAAAATTTGCAGCACTAGGCCTCAATAAATATGTGCCAGGAAATGCTTTCTTCTCCCTTGTTAAGGATGTTGGTCTGGAATTGTTGTGGCATTTCTGGATTAAACTCCCATGTGCCCTCTGGAAACCAAAAGATCTATTTAGCATCTGGGACTGATCGTTCTAATACAGGGGTGTCAAACTTGCAACGACATGTCATCACGTGATGTATCTCAACTTTTTTCGTCTTCGCTAAAACGGGGATAGGAGTGGCCAGCATATGATGCATCTGGCCTGTGGGCCATGAGTTTGACACCCCTGTTCTAATAGATCCATCCTTCCTTATGGGAAGGCACTAGTTAATTCCATGGCAATCAGAGGGTAATCTGATCATGATAAAGGATAAAGGACAGGTGCTAATGATGCATACCTTCAGATCACATACACACCTAATCTAATGTGTGGCTTCCTACCTGGGTACAAAAAGTGGTGAAAATTAATATGGCATGTCTGAAAACCGTTTCCAGTTGATAAGAGCATCTCTACCCTGATATGTCCTGCAAGGTTTTTTTCCTTGTCCATTTAGCAGTGCTTTGGTAGTGTCCAGCTCTAGTCCTTAGTACTGCCCCAATTAACATGCCATCTCTTTTCTTTCCCCTGCAGCAACCCGCCCACCTGGAGGCTGCCATATAGATGAGTTCCAATGCCGACTCGATGCCCTCTGCATTCCCATGCGCTGGCACTGTGATGGCGACACCGACTGTATGGACTCTAGTGATGAGAAGAACTGTGAGGGTGTCACTCATGTCTGTGATCCAAATGTGAAGTTTGGCTGCAAGGATTCTGGTAAATTGCATTGCATTATAGGGATGGAAAATGCAACTAGATTATTGCGCACATCTAGACCGCTTTAATATAAAAATTCTGTTATATCTAGGACTTATTAAAAATAAGTGTGGTCTAATGAATAGCAGCCTTTTCAGACAATGGCCATTTGTTGCGGCTGGTATGGAGCATTACCCTGTTTCCCCCAAAATAAGACATCCCCTTATCTAGTGATAAGCCCAGTCGGGCTTTTGAGCGCATGGCAATAAGGCCAAGCACTTATTTCAGTGTTCAAAAAAAAATAAGACAGGGTCTTATTTTCGGGGAAACAGAGTAGTAAATCTAAATTAAGAGAGACGTTGCATGGGAATAGCGATATAACATAGGATTTTGGCATTGGCTTTTAAAATTGCGGCAGATTTCATGTAATCTTACAGATTTGGGTAATTTTTAATTATTAACATCAACAGACTGTCACAGATGCCACCTTCTGGGTGCTGGACTGTGATGAAATGCTGCATTACCCAGTATAATTACCCTTCAGACATTTTTGCTCACAGATATTTGTTACGGCAGCAACTGTTTATTTAAAAAAAAATTGAGATAAAAATGTAGTAAACTGAAACTTGGCCCAAACTGTTTGTGTGGTTCACGGTAATTTGTAAGGGCACTGGGTCTCATTGTCCCAGTTATGAATGAAGAAGATCTAAATAAAAGCAATATCTGAGGGGTCTTTGGTTGTTTTCTTGCTAGCACTGACAATGATGCCTAGTTTGGATAATGAATTGTCTGCAAGAAAACAACCAAGCTCAGCACCAAGGACCCCTCATTTCAACCCTGAGCTACAAATATTCTCCTTTATTGGAAAAGTCAGTATTTGCCTACACTGAAGATATTTTTCCTCTGTCCGCAGTTTTATTAGAGAAGCAAGTATGCATAGGTCTGCTGTTCTGGTCTGCTGAATAATGAATCAACAAGGAGCTACATATTACTCGTTTTTAAGTCTAGCATGATCTATGTACTCCTCATTCTCTTCAAAGTTTGTATTGTTTTCTATCATCATAATTGCTGCAATACTGTCCATGAACAAGAGTAATTGTGTGCATACCCAAACACGCACATCGCATAGGTCACTTGACCTACAAAAATCACACATCAGTTGACTTCATTGTATTAGGCAATACAGGTCAAACAACAGCTGGTGTTTGTGATCATCTTTATTCTTTGGCCATTAGAATCTCTTAACTAATCCAGAGAAACAGAATTCTGTAGCTTTGAGAGCTTTTTCGGTGTGCTTATTCTTCTCAGAAGCAAGGGGGGAGAGTGGGATCTAAGAAAACAATACGTTGCCGTTTGAGAAATTGTGAAGGTTACAGCTGGATCGACTCCTGAGTTTTTATTTTTGTTTTATACTTTCTTCTTCTTCTCTGATTTCCTGATTACTGCTTTGTGAGTTAAAGGACTCTAATTGGGGAATGAGAGGGACGCGGTGGCTCAGTGGCTAAGACGCTGAGCTTGTCGATCGAAAGGTCGGCAGTTCAGCGGTTCGAATCCCCAGTGCCACGTAACGGGGTGAGCTCCCGTTACTTGTCCCGGCTTCTGCCAACCTAGCAGTTCGAAAGCACGTAAAAAATGCAAGTAGAAAAATAGGGACCACCTTTGGTGGGAAGGCATTCTGTGCATCTTTGGCGTTTAGTCATGCCGACCACATGACCATGGAGATGTCTTCGGACAGCGCTGGCTCTTTGGCTTTGAAACGGAGATGTACACCGCCCCCTAGAGTCAGGAACAACTAGCACATATGTGTGAGGGGAAACGTTACCTTTACTTTTAATTGGGAAATATATGGTTAAAAAAAGGAGGTGGGGAAGCAATCCTCAAAAAGAGAACAAGGTGCTGCCTCTCCTCCCCAGTATACAGTTAGAGGAAATTCCAGATTTTCTTTTTCCACCTTTCTCATTTGTGTTTCTTAGGAATTTTAAAGATTAAAAGATTATATAATATTATATATTAAAAAGATTAAATGTTCTTAACTTTGTCTCCATTTCTTTCCAGCACGGTGTATCAGCAAAGCTTGGGTATGCGATGGAGACAATGATTGTGAGGACAATTCTGATGAAGAGAATTGTGAGTCTTTGGTCTGCAAGCCACCCTCCCACACTTGTGCCAATACAACATCTATCTGCCTCCCTCCTGAGAAACTGTGTGACGGAAATGATGACTGCGGGGACGGGTCTGATGAAGGGCAACTGTGTGGTGAGTGTCAGGCAAGGAACAAATTATCCGGTCTTATGTCAATGTTGTCCTTTCTCTAAGTGATCTTTTCCAACCTACTGTCTTCTCAGGAACTTGGGACAATAGCTCCCAGAAATCCTGGTGAATATAGCTCTAGGCCAGTGATTGTTAACCTTTTCAGCACTGAGTGCTGAAACTGGAGCGTGCGCTTGCCAGAGCACTGGAGCCCGGAAGAGAGCAGCTGTTCAGTGTGCATGCACGGAGCGGCCAGCTGCTCTTCTGGGTTCTATCACGCACATGCGCACTGGACAGCTGATCCAGGGTCCATGTGCGCCAGAACCTGGAAGAGCAGCTGGCACCGGGATGCAAGCCCATAAAGAGGGATCTGTGTGCCACCTCTGGCACACATGCCATAAGTTTGCCATCATGGCTCTAGGCCCTTGCATGTTTTAAAGAATATTGAGACGTTAACCTCCGTTTTTCCTAAGATCAGGGCCTCTTGTTCATCTCTTGTAAAAAGTGATAGCCACAAAAATACATTGCAGAAGATGTAAATATTGAATAGGCCTTGTTTGCTTGTTTATGTCTAATCTATGAGCATAAATAGATCCTGTTTTAATTCGGTTGAAGAAACAAGGCAAACTTCATAGATACAGCTACTATAGAGGCCTATAAATCTTGCTAGTAAACAGTGAGTGACTTGTTTGGATATTACGCAGTGTAATGAGTTAGAAAGTTCAAGACTGTTGCTCTCATTAGTCAAAATGAGGCCACTGATGCTGTGGATTGAGCAGTAGGAAACAACCTTTGGACCAGAGGTTATTATCTAAATTCTTACTTACAAATGTGCAGCGGAAGATACTTATTCCATCCTCATGGTGGTAAATTTCAGGTGACTTGCTTTTGTACATGGAATTCAGAGACCACAGTTAATTCATTGGTGGATTGAGAAATTGGACCCTAAGGTTCATTTGTGAATTTTAGTGAAGTGGTAGGGAGCTTGTTAGTGGTATTGAGCTTGTTTTTGGTAGGAAATGGTAGAGAACTTTTAAAGCAATTGTTTGTGGACAATTTGAGCCAGTAGCTTGAATTTCTCCCCATCGTTTTCTGTGCTGTTTCTGATCCAGATCTTTGTTCTCTGAGCAACGGGGGCTGCAGCCACAACTGTACAGTAGCACCAGGTGAGGGCATTGCCTGCTCGTGCCCTCTAGGAATGGAGCTTGGTGCTGATAACAAGACTTGCCAGATCCAGAGCTACTGTGCCAAGCGTCTCAAATGTAGTCAAAAGTGTGAGCAGTTCAAGTATAATGTGAAGTGCTCTTGCTATGAAGGATGGATGCTGGAGTCTGATGGCGAGAGCTGCCGCAGTTTGGGTAAGTCCTCAGTGAGCTTTGTCCGCTTCAGAATAATGTGTGGGACTCATTGAAAAGTAGGGGCAGTGGATATCAGATTTTCAAAATCTACAAAGAAGTGGGCCTGCACAGTATATTAAATTAGTAAATATAAATTAATTAGGATAACATTTCACCCATTAAATGACAAGCGTGCTCTTAGCATCTTGGAAATGAAACTAATCTTGGCTTGTATTTGTGTAAGCATCTACTTTTAAATATCTGTTCATCAGAATCACATGACATTTTTAGAAATATGTTTTTTAAAAAACATTCACCCACAAACATTATTCTATAGTATGTAGAATCATCCATCTAAAGCAGGGGGTGTCAAACCCGCGGCATCACATTGTCGTCATGTGACATATCACGACTCCCCCCCCTTCACTAAATGGGGTGGCTGTGGCCAGCACATGATGCAGCCGGCCTGCAGGCCATGAGTTTGACATCCCTGATCTAGAGGTAGATTCCTTTAAAGAGTATTCTGGCCAGTATTTCAGTCAGTTTGGACACACATCTCTTTTCAGAGCTGAGGAGGAGGTACCGTCCTTTGTTTCCCTTCATCAAAATATTCTCCTTCTGGCCAGTAACTGCTAAAGATCTAGCTTTGGGCATCAGAAAGAAAATTCCTCTTGATACTTTTCCCCACAGACTTTTGTAGAGGGTCTGAACAGGTGTTACAAGGAACCTTGGTGTTGTTCTGAAACACGCCACTTCTCATAATAGGTTGAGGAGTTGATTCTTGGGGGTATGTGGGGGTGGATTCACTGTGATTCTTCTATTATTCTTGTGGGTTTAAAATGAATTACTTATGAAACTGTAGGCCAGAGATCAGTGGTGAAATCCCCCCCAGTTCTATCCGGCTCACCAAACTGGTAGCGCTGGTGGGTTCTATCCAGCTCACCAAACTGGTAGTGCCGGCGGGTTCTATCCGGCTCACCAAACTGGTAGTGCCGGTGGGTTCTATCCGGCTCACCAAACTGGTAGTGCCAGCGGGTTCTATCTGGCTCACCAAACTGGTAGTGCTGGAGGTGGGAGGTTCCGCCCATCTGCCGGGACATCATTACGTCCCATTTTTTCAACATCTGTGCATGCGTAGAAGGTTCTGCGCATGCGTTAAAGAGGCCCACATGTGCTCCTGTTCCCGAACTGGTAGCGAAGGTAAGTGGATTTCACCACTGCCAGAGATGCTTTCCCAAGAGTATACTGTGTCCCCTATATGATTCACTGAGACCTTTTGGGGAATCATAGGATGGACTGAGAAGATTCGCTTTAATGAAGAACTGATTCAAAACCTGAGTGCTGGACTGCATCCAGGATTTGGCTCAAACTGTAAAAAGTATCCTATGAAGAAAAGCTTTAGAAGAGGACATCTTTAGGGGAAAAGGGCAGAGGACTACATGGAGCCCACTGAGGCTTTTTCTGCAGGATACCAATCCACAGACACCCCCCATTCCATCCCTCTGGAAAAATAGCAAAGCCAAAACCATAATGACGGATGGAGTTGTGGGCTAGGTCCCTTGAATCTGTTTTGTATGTGAGAAGAGTAGTAGGTCAGTCTAAGGTTCTTGCCTTTTTGGAAAACTGAATGGGAAAGAGACCAAAAGTGGAGTTAGCAGGAGGGGAGGGGGAAGTCCAGCTTGGTGTTTTCTGGCAGTCAAGAAACACAGCAGTGTTCCTGTCCTTTAGGGACTTGCCTCATTCTGCCATGTTGCCGCTGGCAGGCAAAAGAAAGACAGCTCTGTTCCCAGAGCTCCAGGGAAGGCTGGAAGAGGGAGAATTTTAAAAAGATGCATGTTGTTTAGTTGCAGCATGGTATTCATTCCCCCTTGTATGAAAAAGGGGAGGCTCATGCCAGAGCTTTGGACCTTTGCCTGTGGGAATCGCGGTCCACAGATTACCTTGTGACATGAATAAGTACTAGGATAATGAGCCCTTGTCCATATTTCAGGGATTGTTATTAATAATTTATCATGATTTATGGTAGTGGTTATGTTCATTAAAATCCCAACCCTGACCATCTCAGCAGAACAGGAGATGAATAGAAATGGAAAGGCAAAAATGATGTTAAAAACTCAGAAGATTGAAAGCTAATTTGTTCCAAATCTATTTTCAAGTGGAAGTGTTTGCTGCGGGAGCCCTCTCAGGAGATGCTCCTGGGTTTAAAAGATCATGAAAATATAATAGCGGCAGTGATCAACATTCCTCTTTCCATTTTTAGACCCGTTTAAGCCTTTCATCATCTTTTCCAATCGCCATGAGATCCGGCGTATTGATTTACACAAGGGAGATTACAGCGTCTTAGTGCCTGGCTTGAGAAACACCATTGCCTTGGACTTTCATCTGAATCAGAGCTCCCTCTATTGGACTGATGTGGTAGAAGACAAGATATACCGGGGGAAATTGCATGAGAATGGAGGTGAGTACAGAGTGGCTTTGGGCCAGTCATTCTCTCTTAGCCCTAGGAAAAAGACAATGGCAGATCATTTTCAAAAATATTATCACGAAAACTGCACGGAATTTTCCAGGCAGTCCCCAAAGGCTGACTCATGCACCTGCACACAGATGTGACTGCTGTAGAGTGGTGCTTTTTCTCCCAAAACATTTCGCCCCCAGAAAGTTTATGCTTTTAAAATATGATGTGCTCATAGTCCATTCTAACTAGGACAGTTAGGCTTCCTTCTCAACCTTGTATTCACAGATGGAACCACAATAAAGAAATGAATTGTGCATACGTTTGTTCTGCTGTTATCAGCTGTTCAAACCTTTAAGAATGATTGGTGGGAATATATATATATATAATTAAAATATGAAATAACAGGCCATTGGAGTTGGTCAAACATTACTGAAGCTTTTTAGGGCTACTGTGCTTTTAAATAAAAGCTTTATTTGATTCCTGTCTGGCACAGCTGATGAATTGCTTCTTTGTTGGCGACGTTCTTTGTAGTTCATTATTTTAATTAAGGGTCTGTTTATTTTTGCTTTAATTGCAAATGAAAATAAAGCTTTGGCGATATTTTTATTTAAAAAAAAAGAAGCTTGATGAATTTTGCTGCTTTGGCAATTTTGACCAAAGCAGCAACAGAGGCTGCTTAAACCTTTTGTTATTGACAATTTTTCAGTTTCAGATTGGCCCATGTAATTCATGTGTGCGTTGGTGAAGATAATCACATATATTTTTTTTAAAAAAAGCTTTTGGAGAGAAGATGTACATAGCCGTGAAAAAGCATTTTCCCTGTGTTAGGGAGACAGCATCTTTTCTAGCAGGAAAGCTGAAATAAAGTGACAGTCTTGTAGGAGGTATTCCCTCCTTTGAGCATCTGTAGAGTTTGTTGGCGGAAAGTGGGCACATCTCAACTCACCCGAATTCTCAGTTCTCGATAATGGGGCTCTGTCTCTTAACATGACTCATAGAGTGAAGGAATAGCTATCTCATCTCTCTGTTGATCAGAGAAAACAACAACAACTGAGCAATATCAATCTGTTCATCATAGTTCAGACAAGCCAGGAGTACTCATTTCCTCAATGAGTGCCTTAGTCCAGTCTGCAATCAATGAGTGTTTTTTGCCCCTCAAGATAGGTAGGACAAACCTAATTATAATAATAATAATAGCTTCCATCTCACTACAGGTAGTTCTTGACTTACAGTAGTTCATTTAGTGACCACTTGAAGTTACAACGGCACGGGAAAAAATAATTTATGGTCATTTTTCACGCTTATGACTGTTGCAGCATCCCAGCATTACATGATCAAAATTCAGACACTTGGCTACTGATACATTTATAATTGGTTGCAATGTCCCAGGGTCATGTAATCAACCTTTTGTGACCTTTTGATGAGCAAAGTCAATGGGGAAGCTAGATTCATTTAACAACTGTGTTACTAACTTAACAACTGCAGTGATTCACTTAACAACTGTGGCAAGAAAGGTTGTTAAATGGGGCAAAATTCAGTTAACAACTGTCTTGCTCAGCAACATAAATTTTGGGCTCAATCGTGGTCATGAGTTGAGGATTAGCAGTATTTGTTGAGCTGAAAGCACTTTTATTTTCTGGTGGCTATGAGGAGGAATGTGGTGGCTAAGACACTGAGCTTGTCGATCCAAAGGTCGGCATTTCAGCAGTTCGAAACACCCAGTGCCACGTAACGGGGTGAGCTCCTGTTACTTGTCCCAGCTTCTGCCAACCTAGCAGTTCGAAAGCACATAAAAAATGCAA
>JANHZT010004458.1:91689-102250 GCA_032468215.1 Stegonotus admiraltiensis | reverse complement strand
ACAGAAGTATGAAGGCTATTGCTTAATGCATTGTAAGCCGCCCCGAGTCTCCGGAGAAGGGCGGCATATAAATCAAAAGCAAAAAAAAAATAAAAATCTTTCAACTCTTCTTTTTTCAGTCTTCTGGCCAAGGTATAATTGTTCCACACCCCATTCTTCTTCCCATCTCACTTTCTCTTCTAAGTCCATATTGGTAAAATGGGAACAATAAAACACTTCTTTACTGGATTTCTAAAATTGTGAAAATAATTGCCATGTCAGTATGTCTGAGTTTATAAAATGGGGAGCAAACTGTATTTTTTTCAATTGTGAGTTCCCTCATGGCATGTGTACGCTTTCCCCTTTCTCACTTAGGTGATAAGTTGTGGTGGGCTGACCAGGCCTCTGAAAAAATGGGCACCTGCAACAAGAAAGATGGATCGGAGGCAGTCGTGTTGCGCAACAGCACCACTCTTGTAATGCACATGAAAATCTATGATGAGATCATCCAGCAACAGGGTGAGTGTGGAGGGCTCTTGAAATACTGATGCCAGGCAGCTCTGCTTGGTACAAGAGGAGAGGCTAAAGAAGTAGGTTGCAAGGAAGCATAATGGAGACTCATGAGTTTCCTAGCAGCACACAAAAAAATTGGGTGAACTTAAGTCCACATAATCTGCCTGACCAATCCTAGGAAGTCTTGTTTGGAATTGGTGGTATTTTGACCATTTTGACCAAATGAACCATACTTTTTGAAGGTCATTGCCCCACAGCCCATAACCTTGCATGTCCTTGTGGGCAAAGTTTGGTTCAAATCTGGTAACATCACCAAAATCTTGCAAAACTCTTGGCAGTCTCAAAGGACTCGTGACATTTAGCATTTCTAATTGAAACACAAAATTTAGCTGTGGTGTGAGAAGTTGTTGGCCTTTTAAAATCAACTAATTGGTTCATTTTGGAGGGAGAGGGTGTCATATGGAGAAACTTCAGAAGTGTTCATGCCTGGAGACATTTACTTGCCAATTCCTTCTTTGATTTTTGTTTGGCTGTAAATGATCATATATGTGACCATCTGGTTGCAAAAGAAAATCTGGACTTTGATATTGTGTGATAATTGTCCCCTTTTAACTTAGCTGTTGTTATGGTTTCAGGTGTCAACCCTTGCAGTGTGAACAATGGCGAATGCTCACAACTCTGCCTTCCTACATCAGACACTACTCGTTCCTGCATGTGTACAGCTGGCTACAGCCTGAAGAGCGGGCAGCAGTCCTGTGAAGGTGAACAATTATACGGGGTGGTTCTGTCTAAATGTGACCTGCAGGCATTGTTCTCCATTCCTGGAACTTGGCTAGTTTACCTCTATGAATCTTGAAGGGCAGCTCCCTCCTTTTCAGTTTTCTCACCAGCGCTTCTAATGAGCTTCCCGTGGTGTTATCCATATATCATGAGATGGCAAAGTTGACCTTAATTGCATATGTTCTTAATGGGAAGTTGCAGTCAGTCCTGGCTTTCTTTACCTTCAAGAAATGTGTTTCTAAATATATCTTCTGTCTTCTTCACACATTCATTCTTCATGTAGACTAGATGAGGGGGAGAAAAACACTGGTGTCACCTAAAATAGATAAAGTGGGATGCAGCCCTAAGATGTGAAGGAGAAAAATAATATAGAATTGCAGGACTGAAAATGATAAGATACAATCCTTGACAATTCCCCCCCTCCCCTATTTTCAGGATATAGCAATTAATCTTTGTACTCATCCAAGGAAAGGCATATTCTAGAAGGGATATTCAGAAAGCCCATTTATATATAAGATTCATCTTTCTACTCTCCCTTCTCTGGAAGGCACTCTAAAAAGGCTGTGGATGATGGGTCCTATCCTAATCATGATCTCATAATTTTGGTGGCAAGGAATGTGATATGCACTAGAAAGGAATACCTACTATCATTACTACTATAATACTATCTGTACAGACCAACATTGATAGTACAAAGTTAATAGTATAGTTCCTGTTGAGGAATTCCTGGCAGCTGTTTAGTGCTTCCTTTCAAAGGGAAAACAAAGTCCAGCTAAAAAATAAACTGTTTCCTCCACACTTCAATCAATATTGACTTTGCTTATCTTTTTAAGTAATAATTGACTAGAGACACATAGGTGAATTAAAATTATGTTTTATTGTTTCCATATTCTAACTTTCAACAAAGTAAAACTTAATCTCTCATCACTAATTTCATTTCAGTTCTGTTCACATGTCACATACGTTCTATACATTCACATAGATCACAGCTAAAATTGTAAAAATGAAGGTTTGTGTTCATTGCATTTTGTAAAAGCAACAAAACCCCACAAAATACTGGGCCAATTGTTTTACGGGGAAGTGCTGGACAAATGGTACAAGTAAGGGGGAAAATAAAATACTTAAATTCTACAAAACTCAGAGCATTAATTTTGCTTCTTGGAGATTTCAATAAATCTCTAAGAAGATTAGCTCTTCCTAACCCCACAGCTTTAAGATAGGATGAAAAATCATAGCATACTCTCTAGATTGAAAATAATTTATCTACCAGACAGTAGTAGAAAGCAGACCCTGGTAGTCTGAAAAACAAATGCTATGTTCAAGAAGCTTGAAACAGGCCTTGATCTCTTGGTCACTTCTTGATTGTAATAAAAATTTGTGTGGGTTGTCTTCTCACAACCCCAGCTGTTGTTAAGGGTTGTTCTCATTAATGAAACATTGCCTATTTCACTTTTTTCCAGCCTATTGGCAGGAACTCAGGGCGTTACAGAGCAAAAAAACTTGGACAGATCCACGTTAGGGAAGAATTGTTTTAGTCTGGAATTCTCCTGGCAGGCTTTTAGGCCAGCTCTGTGGATTGAAATTGTTTTGAGATCAGATGGTCAGACTAGAAACAGACTATTTGCATATAAAGGTTTCCATTCTATACATATTACCTTGTACCTCTATCCTTCTGATAAACTTGTTAAGCTTGTGACTGTTTCCTTTTTCCATGCAGGTGTTGGCTCTTTCCTCCTCTACTCGGTACATGAGGGCATCCGCGGCATCCCATTGGACCCCAATGACAAGTCTGATGCACTGGTGCCAGTCTCTGGGACTTCACTGGCTGTTGGCATTGATTTCCATGCTGGTAGGTGGCAAATACCTGCAAGGGGTAGCCCTCTTGGGACTCTCAGTTGGAGAAGGATAAAGGAACAGTCCTCTGAAGAAGGATAAAGAAGCTGCATTGATGGAAGACATTAGAGCTGATGGGGAAATCGGTCTAATCGCAAATCTTAGTCTTGATTTTCTGTGAAGAGATGATGGTTAATTTGATGGGTTGCCAAAACAACAATAGAGTATAAGTTTGAGGTATCAAGAGTATACAATGTATTCTGTATCCTCATTAGAGAAAAAACAAGCCACAAAACTCATGTGAAGAAATCAGAGATCACCATAATTCATTTCATCTCTGGTTAAAAATGTCTTCGGTAACCAAACAAGTTATTTATATTTAAGAGGTAAACCAAAACCGGCACAGTCTTGAAGCCAATCCTAAATTATGGTTGATGCCGGAAACCGATTTCCTTAGTGGAGAAGAAACAGTTGCTATGGGCACAAACAGGTCAAGATTAACTTAATGCCCTTCCTTCACTAGCCATTTTTTTAGCATTCAGCTTTGAGCTTCTACTTGAAATCTTTTCTGACTCACTACCCAAAAGTCAGTTTGCTGTTACACAGTACATTTCCAAAGTAATGACAAAAACAGATGTGAACAAACTGTGCTTCGTTTGCTTTAATTCAGGGAAGAAGACATATTGAACAAAAGAAATTTAGTGTATTTTACTAAAATGGTAAATGTATGCAAAAAGAAAAAGAACTATTTCGGGAGATTTGTTTCTTGATGAGGACAAAGTCTTAGCCTTGAAACAACTATGGTATACTTATGAAGAACCATGTATTAAGCAAAGATTAGTTATTAAGTATGTCTCATGCTTCAAAGTATTCGTAGAATGATATGCATAATACTAATTAATATTGCAGCTAGTTAGATAAATTATCAGTGTACATTGTACCAGAATTTAACGGTAGAATTAAAGTTTAACTTCAAGCTTGGGATTGTGCACTTTTCTCAAGATGTTTTGCTTATGGTCTTTGTGGCTAAAGGTGTTAGCGGCCCAAGAAAGCTGCTACTCTGCTTGTACTGATTTGAACGTACTGTCAGGTGCTGTAAAGAAATGGGTTTGGGGAACCCAGGAACTGATTTAGGGGATTATCAGGTGATTCAAATAATAGTTGCTCATTGCACAGAATCACACCAAACCTCCTCTTTCAATCTCCCATATGTATTTTTCTCTCTTTCAGATAATGACACAATCTATTGGGTGGACATGGGTATGAGCACAATCAGTCGAGCCAAACGGGACCAGACTTGGCGAGAGGATGTTGTGACCAACGGCATTGGCCGAGTGGAAGGAATTGCCGTGGACTGGATTGCAGGTGTGGCTGCGTAGATGAGCAACTGAGTGTGGGAAGGAAACCTTCCTTCTCACGAGAAACAAAGGAAGGAGTAATCCATTAAGTCCCAACCTTGTATTTCTTTCCCTCCAGGAAACATCTATTGGACAGACCAGGGCTTTGATGTCATTGAAGTCGCCAGGCTCAATGGTTCATTCCGCTATGTAGTGATTTCACAAGGATTGGATAAGCCACGTGCCATTACGGTACACCCAGAGAAAGGGTAAGATTCCTTTACATTGAGCACAATTTCTTAGACTGGTCATAATAGAAACAGGTTGGGAGCATTTTGAGGCATTTGAACGATGATTACATTGCAGTTGGGGAAAGGCAAGACTCCCAGTTATGGGAATAGTCATCCCAATGCTTTAAAGGCCATCCAATTGGAAAAGGCTATTCCTAGATCTTGCATGGATATTGGGTTGACTTTTTGCTTTATTCCTTTTTTTTGCTACCATTAAACATCGCAAACTAGTGGCAATTGTGGCTGAACATATGATATGTTAACTGTTCTGGGGCTATCTGTGTTCATTCTTTCAGATACCTTTTTTGGACAGAGTGGGGCCAATACCCTCGCATTGAACGTTCTCGGCTGGATGGAACAGAGCGCGTGGTCCTCATCAACACCACCATCAGCTGGCCCAACGGGATTTCTGTTGATTATGAAGTAAGGTCCTGAAGCTGTTGGCATTAGATACAATGATGCCTGTCTTTACAACCAAAAATCATAGTTGAGAAATGAGTGGCACATTTAGCACCTTAGGAATGCCTTGCTCCATTGTACCCTTAGAATAATAGCAGATAAATAGGATTATGTGCTTTAATGCAGAAACATAATTCAGCATTCTGGTAAGTTAAAATTCATACATGATCATTCTGCAATTCTGCAATCCAGCAAAATCCTATTTTGTTCAAAGCATTTGTTTGTTGAACAAATTTGTTTGTTGTTGAAGGTGTTATCTGGCCTGGTAATGAAATGTTCGGAAACCAACCCACAGTCTTGGAGGATGAACCTTTACTCTCATCCTACATCTGAGATACAGATATTCACCACTATTGCCAAGCATTTGTTTGTGTTAAGGAACCTAGTAATGTCACCTGCTGAGTTGGAGTCCTGTTCAGTTCTGCCTCAACTTCCGATCTTTAATGGCTTTAAACAATCTCCATCCCAATGGAGTAGCAGCAGTTCATATGTCCATTTATTTTCTTGCTGGGATATGATTTGAGCTTAGGGGAAATGATAAATGATTGGGAACTGATTGCCTGCATTTTACATTCACTTTGGTATCCTCAGTTATGTTATATAATTTGCAAGATGGATTGTCATCTGGGTCTCTTTTTAGGATGGGAAGCTTTACTGGTGTGACGCCCGGACAGATAAGATTGAACGCATAGACCTAGAGACCGGTGATAAGAGGGAGGTTGTCCTATCCAATAACAACATGGATATGTTCTCGGTATCTGTCTTTGAGGATTATGTCTACTGGAGTGACAGGTTTGTGTCTCAGTGCTGTGACTCATGTCTGGAAGTGTTTTGCCAGCAACTGCATTTCTTCCATGTTCAGATAGCACTAGGTTCATTACAGATTTATATTGTTACATCTTTCTCAAACCCCTTCCATGCAAACCTCTTCAGTCTTTTGAAGGGGAAATATGCTGAATTTTACAGATACACATGTGCATGTGTCCAGTTTTAGATCTGTTAATTGAGGTGAAGTGTGGATGGATTATGCATAAAATTTGTGTGTAAGATAAGTAATATATCAGAATGCAGGCCCGTTTAAGCATCTGTATGAACTGAAGATTTGTGTCACAGTGTTGTATACAATAGTTTCCTCATTGTGTTTTGCTATTAAGAGCTATGCTGGTAGAGTAGAATATCTCATAGTTGCATGCTTAACTGTACCTCCTTCTAGGACTCATGCAAATGGATCCATTAAGAGAGGCAGCAAGGACAATGCATCAGAAATTGTGTCTCTACGCACAGGAATAGGAGTGCAGCTGAAGGACATCAAGGTCTTCAACAGAGCCAGGCAAAAGGGTATGTGAAGAATCCTGCACACACAAGGGATTGAGTGGCAGTATGGACAATGAAGGTGGAATTTGTTATCTGAGTTAAAACCACCCGAGACGTAGAAACAGGCTGTAAACCAACCTAATGCTGGCTAATTTTTCTTGTATCCCTTTTCTACAGGTACCAATGTGTGCGCGCTGAATAACGGCGACTGTCAGCAATTGTGTCTGTATCGAGGAGGAGGTCAGCGGACGTGTGCCTGCGCCCACGGAATGCTCTCGGAGGACAGTGTAACCTGCCGTGACTACGATGGGTACCTGCTCTATTCGGAACGGACCATTCTCAAAAGTATCCACTTATCTGACGAGAACAATCTCAACGCGCCCATTAAGCCATTTGAAGACAGTGAGCACATGAAAAACGTCATTGCCTTGGCCTTTGATTATCGCTATGGCAGCAAGGGCAGCAACCGCATCTTCTACAGTGACATTCACTTTGGCAACATCCAGCAAATCAATGATGATGGAACTGGGCGAAGGACTATAGTTGAAAGTAAGTTATTTTGGATGTTTTTTTGTTTTTTGTTTGCTTTGATTGATATGCCGCCCTTCTCTGGAGACTCTGGAGGCTTACCATGCGTTAAGCAATAGCCTTCATACTTCTGTATATTTTATACAAAGTCAGCTTATCGCCCCCACAATCTGGGTCCTCATTTTACCCACCTTAGAAAGGATGGAAGGCTGAGTGGACAGTTCCCTCCCACCCTTTTTGTTTCCTGGCTGCTTCCACCAAAGCGGCAATCCGATTGGAGGAAAGCTCCAGAAATAAATGTGTCGTTACAAAGAGAAACTCTCAGAACAGCAATTACAGGGGAAGATTATTTTTGTGTGGGTTGCGGGATCCGCAGGATTAGGGAGCCCCATATTTCCAGTGCTGTGGCATTGAAGCAGATCACTTTTATTAAAAGCCAAAATTCCAGGATATTAAATGACTATTGTAAGTCTCTGCACTCATGATAATTTATAAAGGCTATCTCACTAGATTTTCTTTCAGTAGTTGGAATGTTTCCTGCAATAGGTATATTCGAGAATATAGTTGTGCAACTTTCCTTCTGATTGATGGAATGTCTGTCCAGCTTCTGTTCACTTTGGGCTTCACCGAAATTGGTGCATCCTCCAGATCGGTTCACTAACAGGAGGGAGAAGCTGCTGCAATTCAGCCATAGAAAGAGAGTAGGATGAATGAAGTATACGGAACAGCTTATCTCAGATAATTAATGTCTGCTTGGGGTAGATACGGAGTGAAACATGGCTGTTTTGTTTTGGATAAAGACCACAATGAGATTCGTGTTTTGGGGGTAAGAGAAGAACAGGAAAAGCCAGGAAAACAGCAGATCAGGGAAAAACTGGGAATTGTGCCAGTGGGGATGCAATTTAGGGACACTAGCAGTGATGTAGTTAAGGGGAGGGAAAGAAAGAACTAAAAAGAACAGGGGTTAGTGGGTTAGTGGAATATTTCACTTTGGCAGCTGTTTAGGAGAAGGGGGAAAGAAGTGGCAACTCTTTTCAGCCTTGCCTTAGCTGCCTTATAAAATCACCCCGGGATTCCTGTTGTGGCCTAAACAAATATATTCCCAGTTTTGTCCTTCCTGAAACACAGCCTATCTAGTACTTCTGGAATGTAGTGTGTTGTTCATGAAGACTCTAGCGTACAACTGTAAATGGATTAGATCACTCCACTGTCAGGGACATTTCATGAGGCAAAAGCATGGCCGCAGCTTGTTTTGGCTGCATTTGTATCATTATCCTAACTGATGTGTCTTAATGATTTGTTCAAAATGCAGAAACAAATAATCCATATATTGAGGTTGACGTATACAGTACACCTGTAATTTGTCTCAGCCATAAAATAACTTTGTTTTCCTCCCCTGGTGTTTATCATTAACAATAGGCTGCAGACTAGTCTGTTGAATTAAACGTTTCTTTAATTCTGCCCTTTTGACAACCGTCCTGATTTTATTCTCATCTGAATTAAATTAGCGGATGATACGCAGATCTAGATACTTTGACCTGGAAGTTGGAGAGAAGGTATACCCATCCTTTAACTCATTATGTGGATTACATTCTGATTTCTTACTTAACATGCAAAAATTCCTTGAACATTCTCTTCTAAAAATGTGCAGTGTCTATCACCATAGAAACCACTGCAACATTTTCAAAAACAATGGAATGTGTGAATAAAATGTGACCTTCTTCTAAAGTCCCCCTCACCCCCACAGGGAACAGTTATTACCTAGCTGAATGGTGAAACCTTCTATCCCTTTTGATGTTTTAGTCTTTTAGGAGGGAAGAAAGCATATCTATACTTTTGGGGGATTTTGACAGCTGTTATAAATCAGGCTGCTTTTGACTATGTGTTGCCAAATAATTTTCCATTAGGGAAAAGAATTAACCAGTATAGCGATACTTTCTTGTCTCTGGGATCACTTATATACTACAAGAGGCATAGAATTATCTCCACTCCATATCTCCTGCAGGTGACATTTGTTAAAACATAATGTATGACATGTTGTTACCATGCAGTGCTATGTTTTGCTTTGGCCTGAGCAGAGAAAGGTACCGGAAGAGTATCTAACGTCCCACAACAGTTCTTTCATTTGTAACATCTGGTTTCATCTTTAGAACAGACACTGAGCTGACAATAAGATAACTTGGGCTCTTTTGCAAGGAAAAGCTTTTCAGCATTCAGACAATACACTGATTCCTAACTTCCTGCATTTGAACAGAAAAGAATTCCATTCATATTCATCAAACGTGGGGTTTTTTTGGTTCTGTTCTTCTGTTTGCCTTTCCAAACTCTATGAAGTCAATGGCTGTAGAAGTAGGGGGGACTTTATGAAGTAACTCTCTTCCAGGGGTGAAATCCAGCAGGTTCTGACAGGTTCTGGAAAACCAGTAGCAGAAATTTTGAGTAGTTTGGAGAACCGGCAAATACCACCTCTGGCTGGCAGAGTGGGGTGGGGATGGAGATTTTGCAATATCCTTCCCCCAGGAGTGGGGACGGAATGGGGATTTTGCAGTATCCTTCCCCTGTCACACCTACCAAGCCACGCCCACCAAGCCATTCCGTGCCCACCGAACCGGTTGTAAAAAAATTTAGATTTCCCCACTGCTCTCTTCCATATGTAATCAAAGAGGCAAATTAGAATATAGTATGCAGAGAAGAAGCAACAATCAAAAATTAGTTTATACTATGCATCTTTATGTAATTATATAAAAGATGATGATGATGATGATGATGATGATGATACAATTGTTATCTATAACAGGCTTTCCAAAATCAGTATTAGGACGGCCCTTCAAAGTCATACAATATGTGCAGACAGTTTAGTTTCCCAGACCTTTTCCAAGGATAAGATAGAGGTGGAGAAGAGTAAGCTCTTCACCAGTATTTACAACCATAGTAAAGGTCTGAATTGTAACATGTAATTTTCATAATGAAATTATTGTAAAAATGTTAACATACAGTAGTTCTGAACATGAATACTTGCTCCCAATTCCCACTTTCCCTATTTAATATTTATTAGTTCCTCCTAAAGCTATTAATACATAGCTTTACTAGTAGTTACAAACTTCTAAGTGAACTCTTATATTTATGTATCTATGGCCCTATTAATTTCAGTTAGTTCAGCACACAACATTTGCTCCATTGTCTATGGGAGGGCTTATGACTGTAGCTAAGGTCCCAGTGGAAGATGGGGAGGGAGTAGGGAAAGGAACGAGCCTTTTTCTGTGGGTAGGATGACCTCTGAATTGCTTTATGACATCCTGGGACAAGACTTTCCCAGTTTGAGGCGGTTCTTGGACACAGCAACTGCTTATATTGCTCAAACATGATTCCAGACCAGTGGTGAAATCCAATTTTTTTACAACTGGTTCTGTGGGCGTGGCTTGGTGGGCGTGGCTTGGTGGTATGGCTTGATGAGCATGGCAGGGGAAGGAAAACATGCAAAATCCCCATTCCCTCCCCACTCCTGGGGGAAGGATATTGCAAAATCTC